>CM076578.1:700499075-700771995 GCA_034641835.2 Pinus albicaulis
GACGGTCCTTAAAAAAGCGTCATTGTAAGTGTATATAGTGATGGACCTTTAAGGTTCGTCACCAAAGCCAATTTCAATGACACTTTTAGTGAGGGTCATTAAAGGCCCATCACTAATTCTCTCTTTGGTGACACTTCTAGTGACGAACTTTTAATGACCCTCACTAATGCTCTTTTTGTTACTTTTGGTGACGGTCAAAAGATGTTCGTGATCATTTATCATTCCAATGAGTTTTTGATGACGTTATGTCTGTTAATATATTTTTTTTCAAAAGACAATGATTTAAGACCATTATTGTGAAGTCTTTTTTTATAATTTTCCCAACGCCATAATGGTTAGAGTCAGTCAATTTGTTAAGAATTAATTAGTGTATAATTTCCCTCAAGTAATGATTAGTGGAATAGAGTTTTCCTATGAGTCGACGCATGATTCATATCTATTAATTTTATTATCTACCAAATTCCCTTTAGATAAAGTTCCACTGGTGTGTGTAGGAAATATATTATTTAATACTTAATCAAACTATGTCAATTCTATTAATGAGAAATACCTAACACTCCTCATTAATCTGGGCACACCTTAAATTAATGCTTTGGCACACACTAACATTTCTTAGCACCTCACATGTCTTGGAACATCTTTGTACCTAGAACATATTGTCATGACACTGACATCCAAGCACGTGGTGGCATGTGCTAGCACAACTTAGAACTCTCCTAGCATGTGTTTGCATGCATGTAGTCCCTAGCATGTCCTGTAACACCTTGGTTACAATATGCATTGACATACATTAGCACTTGGCACACAATGCCACTTGGAATGTATTGGGACCTATTATTAGTGTGCCTAGCATGCCCCTTTAGAAAAAGATAAAGTCTCAACTTATTAACCCTCTTATGTGTTAATTTCCTTGCATTTTAACTTGGTTTGTCCTTTTGTTGCCTTGACACTTCTTGACACATATTAACATACCCTAGCACCCTGCACATCCTTAGCACCTGACATGTATTGGCACTATTTGGCACATATAATTGGCACACCCTAGAACTCCCTAGCACACTTTGGAACTTATTAACATGCCTTTATATTCCCAAGCATGCCTTGTCAATGCTTAGCATACCTTGTCACTCCCTCCTTGGCATGACAACTAGCACTCGTTAACACTAATCCCTAGCACATGTTCCTCATATTCATTAACTTCCATGAATTTTGACCTAGTGATCCCTTAATGTTTTGTCCTAGTACTCGTTAACACTCCTCAATATGCATTAGCACTCTCTAGCACACCTTAACACTTTTCAACATGCCCTTCCACTTCATAACATGCATAACACTCCTTGACACATATTGGCACTTGGAAAGTCTTAGCATGTATGGAATACGTTGAGATGCCTTAGTATGATTTGGCATGGTTTAATATTAAATTTATTCGAGATCAAGTGTTGGAAAGTAGATGAGAAGCAACAAAGGAAGACTTGGCACTTAGAATGCATTGAGAATTTTCACTTGGCACCTATTGGCGCCTACTGTTGGTGTGCCTAGCATGCCCCTCTAGTAAAAGGTAAATTGATGACTTATTAACCCTCTTATGTGTTCATTTCCTTGTAGTTTAACTTTTTTCTCCCTTTTGTCGCCTTGACAGTCCCTAGCATGGATTTCCACACCCTTGCACATCTTGGCATGCCTTATCACTTGGCATATCTTAGCATGTTTGATATGCATTCGCACTATCTGGCACATCTTAGCATTACCTAGCATGCCTTGGCACTCATGTCCTCACAACTAGCATTTACATTTTTTCAAAACTTGGGAGCCTAATTAAGTCCTTGGCCACTGTAGTTCATGTGACAACATTGGCTTGCTTAACTCGCAACAACTTGACCAATTGCAACTACTACAAGTATATTGTGCCTTGTTCACCTAAGAACTGCCTATAACTCATCTTATGCCACTCATGTCCAAGCTCAACTTGTCACACTTAACTAGTTACCGGTATAAGGATCACATGATCTATCCATAGCCATAAAACAACTAAGAAACATAGCTTACATAGGCAATATTTCACATGTATGTTCAACTCATATAAATGTTAGAACATTGACTGAGAGTTTGCAAGAACCACAAGATGCACAAGGCACACAAGATATAAGCTGACACAAGCCGAGTGCCCCAAAACTTATACACAAAAATGTACAATATGCAATTATCTAGAATAGTTTAAAACATGAGCATGTAGCCAACGTGTGCCACTTCTCATAAAAAACATAGCTAAAGGCAAAACAATGTTGTGCCTAGCACAAAGTGATCTCCCTTTGTCTAAAACTACTACGTTGACAACCGTAGGCTTGCCTCCTATAAATCCTATTCTAAACTTCTCTTAACACACTTTGTCCTTAGCACACTTGAATTCGCTGACACTCCTTGGCACACACTCGTATTCGTTCCTCTCCATGCATTTTGACCTAGTTATCCCTTGATATGCCTCGACACTCTTGTTCAGCATGCATTGGCATTGTCCGACATGTGTTAGCATGCCTTTTCATTCCTTTACATGCCTTGACCCTCCCTAGCTATCATGCCCTCACAACTACCCTTACTTAATTTGAACTTGGGAACCCAACCAAGCCCTCGCTTGACCAAGTTACAATTATTACAACTAGACTATGTTGTTGAATTGTGTAGCTTGGGAGGTACTCCACAAGCCTAGTGAGATGGGTTTGTGTGAGTTTGGTCACAAAAGGATTTGTGGGCAAAGAAGCCAAGAAAGGGGATTTTGGACCCAAGATGGGGTTTAAAATATAAATGAAAAATAAAAAGGAAAATTAATATTTCCTAAGGTCCAAGTGGATAAAACCCGTAAGTTCTAGAGGGTTCCTAAGATTTCTAGGAAAAACTATTTAAGGAGTCCTTAGGATGAAGGAAATAACATCAAGTGAGAAGGAGCTCATTTGATCAAGGGGGCGAGGAGAGATGTAGTCCTAAAGAGGCCATGATCATTAGCATGTCTAGAATTCATTAAGATGCCTTGGTATGTTTTGGCATGGTTTAATATTAAATTTATTTGAGATAAATTATTGGAAAGTATAAGAGAAGTAACAGAGAATTATTTGGCACTTAGAATGCACTAACACTTGCCACTCTACACTTATTTCCACCTAGTGTTGGTGTGCATAACATGCCCCTCCTAGAAAATGTAAATTGATGACTTATTAACCCTACGATGTGTTCATTTCCTTGTAGTTTAACTTGTTTCTCCTTTTTGTTGCCTTGATAGTCCCTGACATGTATTGTCACACCCTTACACATCTTATCATGCCTTAGCACTTGACACATCTTAGCATATTTGACATGCCTTCGAACTATCTAGCACATGTTAGCATTCCCTATCATGCCTTGGCACTCATGCCCTCGCAACTAGCCTTGCATTTTTTCACGACTTGGGAACCCAATCAAGTAATTAGCTACTGCAATTCATGTGACATTGTTATGCTTCAATCGTAACAACTTGATCAATTGCACCTACTACAAGTAGATTGTGCCTTGTTCACCTAAGAACTGCCCATACCTCATCTTAGGCCACTCATGTCTAAGCTGAACTTTTCCCACTTAAGAACTTACCAAGACAAGGATCACATCTATCCATGGCCATAAAACAACTAAGAAACATAGCTTACATAGGCAATATTTCACATGTTTGTCCAGTTCATATAAACAATAGAGCATTAACTTAGAGTTTGCAAGAACCACAAGATAGACAAGACACACAAGATATAAGTCATCACAAGCCGAGTGCACCAAAACTTATACATAACAATTTACAATATGCAATTGTCTAAAATAGTTTAAAACCTGAGCATTCGTCCAATGTGTGCCACATGTCATGTAAAAATAATAGATAAAGGAAAAATAGTGTTGTGCCCAAAACAAATTCTCCCTTTGTTTAAAACTACTTTGTCGAGCCCCTTATCGCAATCATAGGCTTGCCTCTTGCAAATCCTCTTATGAACTTCTTCTAACACACTTCATCCTTGGCATACTTGAATTCACTGACACTCCCTAGCACACACTCTTATTTGTTCATTTCCATGCATTTTGACGCAGTTCTCCCTTGTGATGCCTCGACACTCCTTAACACTCCTCAACATGCATTGAAATTGTCCAGCATGTGTTAGCACACCTTTTCATTCCTTGGCATGCCCTAACCCTTCCTATTTATCATGCCCTCACAACTACCCTTACTAAACTTTCAACTTGAGAACCCAACCAAGTCCTCGCTTGACTATAGTAACTTGACCAAGTTATGATTACTACAACTAGACTATGTTGTTGAAGTGTGTAGCTTGGGAGGTACTCCACTATCTTGGTGAGATGGGTTTGTGTGATTTTGGCCACAAAAGGCTTTGTTGGAAAATAAACCAAGAGAAGGAGCTTTGGACCCGAGATGGGGTTTAAAATCTAAAAGAAAATTAAAAAGAAAAAATAATATTTTCTAAGGTCTAAGTAGATAAAGTTCGTAAGTTCTAGAGCGTTCTTAAGAGGCCTAGCTAGGAAAATATATTTAAGGAGGCCTTAGTATGAAGGCAAGAACATCAAGTGAGAAGGATCTCATTTGATCAAGGAGGCCAAGAGAGATGTAGTCCTAAAGTAGGTCGAGTTAGAGGGCTTAGTAAGCGTTGCTAAAGGGAGGCCATGATCATCCACCAAGAGTAAGATCATCATGTGAGGGTTCACAATAATGTCACATACCTTAATAGGTTCGAGAAAGGAAGTAGGATGGCATATTTTTGTTTCTCTTATGGCAGATCAAGCTCAAGAGAGGCGACTCATGAGAATTTGGGCATGTGATTTCAGTGGTGTTTCTGTATTAAGGCCGCATCAAATTTTGAAATAGTAGAGAGGGTTGAGACCCTACCTTGTGGTGGTTACTAGGTTGCAAGGTCTATGATAAATACCAACACAAATGAAGGATGGTATGCACTAGAATTTAGGGCTAGAACAAAAGTAGTCACAGGTGTAATATTGACTGAGGTAACTGTAGTTTGAGGGTCGTAGAGATCTAAAGTTCATGTTAAGATTCAGTCAAAGAAATGACCAGAATCTATGGATCCATATGAGCTAGGATGAGTCTCTTATGGAGGAAAGAGTTGTCATTTTTGCTATGGGTGGATATGGTTTTTTCTAAAGCAATTAGAATAGAAGTATAATTCCCTATTTAGGGAGGTTTCCTAGCATGTTCAATCCACAAGGTATGCCATTAAGATTGTAACAAATATGCATAGAAGAAGAGAGGTTGTGACCCTTAGAGAGAGGTTTATCTCTGCAATATATACCATGAATTTGGTAGATGGTTTGCAGAAGCATGTGCAGAGATAACAAATCCAAAGGAAGGTGGAACCTGAGTAGAATATGGAGCAGAAGAAATGTGCCATATGAGGAATGGATTGACATGAAGAGGAGTTGATTTTTTTGGACTGTCCATAGAGTTTTGGATAGAGATCTGAAGCAACCTATAAACAGCTAGTCAATGGACTATTAATGGATGATTAGTGACCCTAGTTCAGTCATTTACAAATTGTTAGAAGGATGATAAGATGAGTAGTTCAAATTTGTTCATAGATTGGACAACAAAGAAATTGGTACACAAGAATAATGATTTTGAGAGGACTCAAATCACTATTAGGTGGCATATTTGAAGAGCCCTATATGAGGGCAGCGTTGTGGGCACTAGATCAATAAAATAATTTACTGTCGTTGGGAAAGTTGATGGCATTCCAATTACAATTGGAGGGTTGTTAGGTGTGTTAATAAAGGTTGTCATTGATGTCAATATCACATTGTTCGTGATGGAAAATTATTATGATGTGTGATGTTGCCTAAATTTCCATTGATCATAATACCCTAATGATGATTCCTTGAACTAACCATGAAGATGCCCTAGATCCCGGATGATGTCCTTACCCTTAATAAGGAATTCTAAAGATTTCATGTCAATCATGTGCCTATGATTGATGCTCATAGTGATCCAGCCTTTAAGTGCCAATGATGTATATAATATACAAGCCTTGATGACTTATGGAGAACTATACATGAATGACCTTGCATTGATGAAATATAAATCTCATGATGGGCTCTCTGGATGGAAATTAATGGATGCTGCATTATGACATGGTTGGTAACATGATTGATGCTACACTATCACACATAAGGACATACATAATTATGGCATGGACAATGATGGGAGATATGACATGAATGACCTCACCATACTTAATGACATATAATGACATTTTTGGATACATGACAATGGAGAAGCCGTTAATGACCTCTTGCTATCCTAATAACCTTCTGCACTAAAAAGTCCAAACAGTCATAAAGGAAATTATTTTTTGACATCTTGAAGACATCATTTCAAAGTGGCTCCTTTTCCATCTTAAAGAGAACTCCTTCCTCTTTCCATCGAGCTCTCATATGCCCCAAAAATCCTCGTGGTTAGAAAGATATTGATTTTTGAAGTTGTGCAATATATATATATATATATATTTTATAGCTGACCTGTCCTAGCTCCCAATGTCGGCCCACCTTAGTGATGTGTCACCTCATGCAAAACCAGTATAAATACATATCATATTTTCTCATTTTAGTCATCCAATTCGGTGAAAATAACAGAAATTCAGAGAGAAAAGCTACAGAACAACAAGGAGGCCGAGATGACATAAAATAATATTGTTTGGGCAATATTTTTTTATGGTTTTTGGGTCTTGAACACATGTTTATAGCCACTAATTCAATCAAGAATTCATCTGAGATAATTGCAAATCCAAAGTATAACAATGAAAGAGAAAAGGAGTTTCTGGTGGACGTCTGAAGAATTTAACTCAAACTATCTGTGGTTTGGACCATACAAAAATCTATGGACAGGTATCATCTATGGAAGCTCGGACCTCCAGTGAAATTGGCACTTGTTAAAATTTGTTTGTGGGTGTGTAGAAATTGAAAACAAAAACCTGTGACAAGTCTCTTCAGGAAGGACAACCACCAGTGATAAAGAACAATCTAATTTTTGGAAGAAATTCGGACCCGTAGCTTATCTCTTGGACCAAAATTTGACTTTAGTCTCGGTCCTATAGCAGATAGTGGAGGAATAACAATTACAATCATGTGTGGTCACAAAATTGTTGGGGAGGCTCATTAAAATATCAATTCTGTGTCATTCTTGGACATACATCACAATTTGGAAACCTTGAGGACGACTGCCTAAGATACCTTAAACCTGTAGCTTACCTTTGTTGTGGACAGTCTTGTGGCTTAACCAATTGGATTGGACTTGTGGGCATTGCCAAAGGACAATGAAAGACTTTTAGACAACTTGTGTTGAGATTCCTTTGTGACACTTTGGAGCATCTTTAGAAGTATTGTTGAAGCAACATTAACATCACATCTTGAAGAATATTTTGACATTGAGAGGAATATATTGGGCATAGTTTGGTGCAGACTTCTTGGTAGAATTGATATGCATCTTGAAGCAGATTTGGAGTTGTCTTGAGATATTCTTGAAGACATCTTGAAGCACCTATTGAATAACTTGTGAAGAAATACCTTGTTGGGAAAGTAAAGTGAAGACTCCCTCGAGAAGTTCTTGAAGAAGTCCTTGAAGAAGTTTAGACTAGGTGAGGAATTTGGACTACCAATTGAAGACATCTTGAAGGTACCCCTGGAGATCATGATACATTGATGATGTCATCGTGAAGTAACCTTGGAGATCTTTGTTTGGGTACGATGGAGAGCAGTGGTGACGCCTTATAAAAAGAAAAGGTTGTCATTGATGATGTGATGTGGAGACTAAGTGTGTTTGGCCTCGTTGAAGAAGACATTGGGAGCCGTGAAGAATAACCAAACACATCTTGAAGAAGTGAAGCTAAGGGTTGGAGACTAAGAGGTTGGAGCCTTGTAGAGACAAGGTTGGTGCCTTAGAAGATAGGGTTGGAGCCCTAAAGGATAAGAGTCCTCAAGAGACCAGGTTGGAGCGTGTCCCAAAGATAGGGTTGGAGCCTATACTAGAGATAGGGTTGGAGTCCTAGAGGTTGGAGCCTCAAAGTGACAAGATTGGTGCTTTGGGAAGATAGGGTTCGAGCCCTAAAGGTTGAAGCCCAGTGAAGTACAAGTTGGTGCTTGGCATAGTACAGGTTGGTGCCTGGAAGGATTGAATATTGGTGTCTTCATCTAGGGTTGGAACTCTATACTATTGTATTGTATTTATTGTAAAGAAGAGATTAATAAAATTATTTATTCTTATTGCTCATTTTGTGTTCTAATTATAAGAGATCTAGACTGGTAAAAGTAACAATTGAAAAGAAATACTGATTCACCCCCCTCTCAGTATTTCCAAAAATTGGAATTAGAGCCAGTACCTTCATTCAAAGCCTAACATCTTGAAGGTTGATCATTAGAACACAAATGGCAAAGCCAAGGAATAAAGGCTCCAAATCATGTGAAAATGTCCCTTCCTTAATTAAGAATTCAGATGTAAACCAGGTCAACAAAGCTCCATTGTTCAATGGAAATTTTGATATATGGGAGGCAAGAATGAGGAATTTCTTAAAGACACAACAAATTGAATTTTGGAAATCACTGATTACTTATGACACGATGGACGAAGAATCCAAGGAGTACAATACAAGAGCAATGAAGGCAATTTTTAATGGGTTACCAAATTCTGTGAAGGCCAATTTTGAAAAATTTTCGTTAGCAAAAGTCATATGGGAAAAACTTCATGATCTTCACTCAAAAGAAGCATTGACAATGATCTCTAGTCAAGAAGATGATGGAAAACAAGAAATCAGTCCATACTCCATCAAAAAAGTTGAAGATAAGAGAGATGCCAACAAGGCTAAAGAAGATCTATAAGATGAAAAGAACAAATAAGACTTTGAAGAAGATCTCCTGAATAACTTACGGCTTCCATGGAAGAGATTAATAGGTTGAAAAAGGGAAATGAGGAACTTAAGAAGAAAGCACAAGTTGGTGACCAAAACAAGACAAGGAAGGAAGTTGACATTGTCAAGATTCAAGCTCAAGAAAGAGATGAAGAGATCTCCAAAATTAAGGAGGAATTTCATCAAAACAAAAGAAAGCATCATGAAGAAGTCATATCCATGAAAAATCAATTGGATAAGGCGAAGAAAAGGGAAGAAACTGTCAAGCCACCTTGAAAAAATTTGAAGCAGAGATTGGTCAATACCAGGAAAAGGTCTCGTTTCTGAGATCTCAACTAGAAGAAGCAAGGAAACAAGCACAAGGAACCGAGAAGGTGATGGAAACTTTGGCATCCATAGAAGGACAAGTTGATGAAGCAGAAAAGGAGAGAAACACAATGATATGGCAACTAGAAGAAAAGGATGAAGAAATCTTCAAACTAAAGTCATTCATCAATATTCTCAAGGCCGAAACATGTGAAGCTACACGAATAAAAGAAGAAATGGAGAGCAGTCTAGCAAAGGAGAATGAATAAATATTCATAATTAAATCAAATATCATCTCCCTTAAAATCGAAGCACACGAAGCAACAAGGATGATGGAAGAAATGAATAAGAAAATACTCATGAAAGATGAAGATTGTGAACTTTTTAGCATGTGTTAACACTTTTTGGGATTCCTTGCACACCTTGGAACTCCTAGTTGTCATGCCTTCATAGATAGCTTTACATTTTTTGTGACTTGGGAACCCAACCAAGTCATTGAAAAAATAGTGTTGTGTCTAGCCCAAAGTATCCCTTTGTCTGAAACTGCTTTGTCTATCCCCTTATCACAATTGTAGGCTTTCCTCCTGCAAGTTCTATTATGAAATTCTCCTAACACACTTCGTCCATGGGATACCTGGAATTCACTTACACTCCCTAGCAGACACTCTTATTCGTTCGTTTCCACACACTTTGAAATAGTTCTCCCTTGTAATGCCTTGACTCTCCCCAACACTCCTTGGTATGCATTGACACTATTTGGCATGTGTTAGCACACCTTTTCTTTGTACCTCTAAGTGAGACTACAAGCCCCCAACCTCTCTAACAATTCCACTTCTTCAACCCTTGTTAGTGTCTTCTTAGACATGCACACATGCGTCAAACAAAATGTAACACTAGCATCCAAAATGTGCATGCTTGTTTCATCTTTTATTGCCTCGCTGAAACCACATTATCACATTGCTTAAAATGAAATGTTCACATCTTAAGGAAAAACACCTACTTTGCTTATGACAACCTAAACTATGCAAATGACTTCGCGATGAATTCATTTCTCAAGATAAAAACATAGGGTCTTACAACCCCATTCACACAACAATTTGAATATATTTAACTGAGAAAATGGTACATGTGCTAGTCCTTTCAAATTTGTCATATGACTTTCAAGAAACTAATACTTGTGTTTTAACTATCAAATCCACTTACTATATACTCTTTTTTGTGTACACCCACCTAATATACAAGAACAATTAAATTTTTCAATGTAACCAAATTAAAAACACATATTTCTTCTATACACTTAAATGTTTTCAACAAAACCATGTTAAAAACACTATTCCATTCCAATTCCAAAAATACATGTTTACTTCCATAAACTTTAACAACAAAAAAATTACATAAAATTAATAATCTTAAAATTAAATCATTATTATTATAATAAATAATCCTACCTTTTCCACCACAACCAAAATCATGTACTAACTTGTTAGTTCCTCAAATACAACAAAAATCTTACTATATAAGTGAAAATAAAAAATAAAACTAGCAATTGCACCACATGTTGCAAAAGAAATGCTGTAAGGAAATAGCATAGGAAATAATAGCCTAGAAGAAAGAATATGTTGCAGAGGGGGAGCCGATCATAAAGAAATGAAAGGAAAATTTTGCTTCCATGGAATGAGTTCATGGAGGCTGGAAAGATATTGATGATAATAGTGATCAACAGGTAGACACTACCTCCACTAATACTATCAAAGAACCTCCACTCACTGTTATAAACACATTATTGTCCGCTTTGGCTCTAGATTATCATGTGGGAAAATTGTCTTGTTATGTTTCTGATGATGGAGGATCACTCCCTTGGATGCTTCAAGTTTTGCAAAGATTTGGATTCCATTTTGTGATAACTACTCCATTCAAGATATAAGTCCAGAGGCACACTTAGTATTGTCCGCTTTGGCTCTAGATTATCACGTGGGAAAATTGTCTTGTTATGTTGATAGTGGAGGATCACTCCCTTGGATGCTTCAAGTTTTGCAAAGATTTTGTTTCCATTTTGTGATAACTACTCCATTCAAGATAGAAGTCCAGACGCATACTTATCAAATTCCAATGCCCTCGAAGATGTGAATTGTGTTTGTGATGATGGAGGATCACTACTCTGGATGCTTCAAGTTTTGCAAAGATTTGGATTCCATTTTGTGATAGAGGATGTGAATTTGTGAATTTGCACTCCATTTTTTTTTGCCCCATTTCATTCTTGTTTGAATTAAAGGATGGAATCACAAAATTTTCTTCTTAGAATTGAAGGATCAAATCGCCAAAGTTATGGAGATGGGCAGTTGGGCAGTGTGGGCAGTGTTCCAACACACAAATAGAAAGGACACAAGGATCAAGGATATGGGCAGTTAGGCAGTGGAAGTGTTCCAGCACACAAACAGAAAAGACACAAGGATTCAAGGATTGGGTTTCTGGAAGTAGTAATGAGATCATTCAAATATAGTTCATGTCTTGAGACTTCGAATCATATGTATTTTATGTTGTGCTAAACTTCTCTAGTTTAGATCACATGTCTTTCACCATATTCAAATTTTGCACATGTATACTTCCACTAGATTCTCGATTGAATTTTGAAACAAGTGAAGCAATTGATCCAACTTCGTATTTATTATCTATTTACATGCTTTGTATCAAAAAATCCAATTTTTTTTCTTCTCGAGAGCAAGCACTAAGTTCTCAAGATAGTGAAGCAAGAACTAAGTTCTCAAGATAGTGAAGAAAGAACTAAGTTCTCAAGATAGTGAAGCAACCGATTGTTAAGTAAACATGACTCGGAGTAGAGTCAATGTTGACTAGGGTAAACAATAGTGGTTTTGGGGCACATGGTTTTGTGCACCCATGGTTTTGGCCCACGGTATTGCATGTAATGGAGCCTATAAAAGGCTAGGAAGACTTAATTGTAAAGTATGCCTCGAGGTGAGCAGTGAAGGCTCACTTGGCTGGATTGGCGGTTAATGAAATTTCATTAGGATGGGGTTTTCCTCGGATTTGGGGTTTTCTCGGATAAACATATGTGTTTATGTTTATGTGCTTTGTTGCTGGGTTATTTTTAATCATGTGTATTCCTCTCAGTAAATTATTGTTTATTATTTTTGCAGTAAATTCCTAACACCGATCCAACTTCGTATTTATTATCTATTTACATGATTTATATCAAAAGAATCCAATTTTGTTTTCTCGAGAGCAAGCACTAAGTTCTCAAGATTCTCTAGGGATCCACACAATATAACAATATTTTAAATAAGTTCTCAAGATTGTCTAGGGATCCACACAACCGACATCTAAGTTCTGAAGATTCTCTAGGGATCCACACAATATAACAATATTTTAAATAAGTTCTCAAGATTGTCTAGGGATCCACACAACCAACATTTCAAACTCATCGTGAACTTGTGATTCCCTTGTGATTCCTCTTCATTAATGATTCACATATGGAGCTTCATCCCACATGGATAGTTAAAAATATCAATTTTGGTTTATATTTTCCCACCTAAATGCACAATATAGAACTATTGGTACACTCAAAAAAAATTTATGAGCTAGTTTGGTGATTTCTCTCAAATGGCTTGGTGATTTCTCTATTTCTCTCAAAACATGAACTATCTTTCGTTCGACTTAGTAAAAGAGGTGAATTGATTATCTTTAGCTTATATCAATAGCCTATATCAAGAAAATGCTCAACCACATGAATAGATATGTTCAATATATACTAACATACCTAATACCACTACATAAAATAAATCACCATGAATTAATAAGAATTTCATAATTATTATAAAACCGAATACCACTATATAAAATAAATCATAAGAAACCTGACATCACAATAATAAAGATATGTAAACTTAATATTACATTATAAATCTATTAATACTATAAAACTTAACACATCTACATAAACTAAAACATAAACACTAAAAAATAAACTATTAAAACCTAAAACCTATTATCTTATCTTTAGCTTATATCAAGAAAATGCTCAACCACATGAATAGATATGTTCAATATATATTAAAATTCTTAATTTTATTATTAAACTTAAGAAAATTTCTATGAAAAACATAAAAGCTAAAAAATTTAAACTATTAAAACCAACCTAGAGAGTGGTCATCACAGTGAACACCACCACCATGAGTTAACAAAAATTGCATAATTATTATAAAACCTAATACCACTGCATAAAATAAATCACCATGAATTAATAAAAATTGCATAATTATTATAAAACCTAATACCACTATATAAAATAAATCATAAGAAACCTAACATCACAATAAATAAAAATTTGTAAACTTAATATTACATTATAAATCTATTAATACTATAAAATTTAACACATCTACATCAACTAAAACATAATGAACCTAAAACAGAAAAACTAAAACATAAACTATCAAAACCTAAAACCTATTATCTTTAAACCTAACTAACCCCAGCCATCACACACTCAGGAGGTAAGACCGCGATCATCACAAAATGAGCACTCACACACTCAGGAGGTAAGACCGTGGTCATCACACAATGAGCACTGCTATAAACTATCAAAACCTAAAACCTATTATCTTTAAACCTAACCCCAGCCATCACACACTCAGGAGGTAAGACCGTGGTCATCACACAATGAGCACTGCTATGAGATAACGGGCATTGCATAACACCACTAAAAAAACTTATGGATGGAGGTGCTAGTATATTTATTTAACCACGGGAATACTATAAATGTGCCGCATGGATATTCTTAATTAATATGTATGATTGTAATTGAGACCAAGTATATCCAAATTTTATCAAACTATTCAAAAAATTAAGACCGTGGTCATCACACAATGAGCACTACCATAAGATAAAGGGCATTGCATAACACCACTAAACAAACTTATGGAATGGAGGTGACAAACTTCTGGATGGAGGTGCTAGTATATTTATTTAACCACGAAGTAATAAGGGAATATTATAAATGTGCCACATGGATATTCTTAATTAATATGTATGATTGTAATTGAGACCAAGTATATCCAAATTTTATCAAACTATTCAAAAAATTTGAGATTTTTGGGAAAAATAGAAAGTTTTATAAAATAGTATGAAAAATTAGAAAATATTATCCTTGTCATTTTATATTACAACAAATACAAACAAAATTTTCATATAAATTTTTATTAAATAATTTAATAATTGTGTTACTTTCAAATATGTTAGTAGTATTTTTTTTAATAAAAAAATAAAAAAAAATTATTAATTCTCTTAGAGTTTATGTTTATTTTTTCTTATGAAATGTTGGAAAAATATTACATTTGTATTTTCATATTACAACCAACAAAACTCTCATGAAATAACTTAGTAATCGTATTATGTTTAAATTGGTTGGTGGTACATAGCCGGTTCACTACAACCTCCACGGCATTGAAAATCACAACTCTGTTCATTGAACGCCTCAGATCCCTTCACATGCACATCCCTTTGCAGGCAGGTCACCAGCTCATCCTTGTCCTGGGATTTCAGCGTGGCAATCTTCTTATTATTATTGTTTTTGCTACTGTCATGCAAAGAGAAAAAGAGCATTTCAGCTTGGCAGCCTTCTTATTATTATTGTTTTTGGTACTGTCATGCAAAGAGAAAAAAAGTATGCGTTGGGAAGGGTGGCGATGGTGGAGTTGAAAGCTGATTTGGTTTGGTACTCAGCCAGTTAGTTTTTCTAGATTTCAAATATTTTGAATGTGTTTTATGTAAATTACATTTTCTTGAAATTTATTAAAAGTTTCATTTTAAGAAATGTTTAAATATTTAATGCTTTGTCTATCCAAACTACACTTTAATTAAATTTAATTCTACCATCTACATTTTCAAAATATCTGAAAGTTTATTTTCTTGTAAATTCCATCTTGAAAACTCACTCGGATTGCTGATATATTTGACCAGGCTTTTCTATTAGCTACGATGCATATTGGCAGCAGGCTTGTGGCAACTGAATAATGTTCTTAATGTTCTCTAGATCTTGTAATTTCACTGCAGAACTTTAAATTGATTAAATGTAATTTCATTGCAGAACTTTAAATTGATGAGCCTGTTAGGGATAA
The DNA here is from genome assembly GCA_034641835.2 of Pinus albicaulis. NCBI lineage: Eukaryota > Viridiplantae > Streptophyta > Pinopsida > Pinales > Pinaceae > Pinus > Pinus albicaulis. The sequence continues at coordinate 700,514,449 of CM076578.1, forward strand.
AGAATATTTAAATAATATCTGTAAATTATGGACTGCATTTCAAAGAAATATGCAGAAAAATGAAAACTCTTCACGTAAATCAAGCATTAAATAAATTTGGTTCCTCACCTAGACAATTATGGATCGACAGCTTCTTCAACGGCTTAATAATCAACATAAAGGGGCGCGGTCCTCAATTTACTCCATGGCTATAAATTAATACATCTCGATCAATCTCACCAGACTCTGAACATGGATTTGGTTATGCGTTTGGTTTGACTGGTTCAGAGAGTTCATATCTTATTTTATAGTTAGGTGGAAGAGACATAGGGTTTGATGAGTTAGTTTGAGTTAGTTAGGTAATTTAGTTATGTAGTTAACAGAGCCTAAATGAAGGAAATCTTTATCTAATGGCTTAAAACATTTTAATCGTCTAACATTTAATCTAATAGTTCATAGAAAAATAGAGTAACAGCTAGGAAAGTTGTTTTCAAATAAATACACCTTAGGGCGTAATTATATTTCAAACAAATAAGTTTTTTCTATATTATAACAAAACTGGTTTGACATCATATAAGTACGCAATATACATCCAATACATCCAAATGTCTTGAAACGTGCCCTAAACTGTTTTTCCAAATTATATTCCATAAAAAGAAAGTGTCTAGTAAAAAGAATATTACAAGCAAAAATTTTAGGCAACTCTCTAATTTTCAAATTTATAAGAAGTTATGTTGATGGAAGCTTTGCAAAATTCTTTTTCAATATGATATAATTTTGAATGCATTTATGTAATAAAAAAATTAGGTCAAAAATTAAACAAAATGATAATTATCTATATGAACTAATACAAAGAACTAAACAAACAATTACATTAACGAAGCTTCGTACTCTAGTGATGGAATTGTATTATTAATTTCATTCAATATATGATTATAATTTACTTAAATATAATTTTAGTTTAGTTTTAAATGTGGTTTACTTATTACTTTTGCGGAAAAATCTAACACAACAAAATGATAACTATCCATACGAACTAATACAAAGAACTAAATAAACAATTACATTAACGAAGCTAAGCTTCATACCTTAGTGATGAAATTGTATTATTACTTTCATTCAGTTTCAGGTGATATGATTATAATTTACTTAAATATAATTTTAGTTTAGTTTTAAATGTGGTTTACTTATTACTTTAGTTTTATTTAATTACTTTTATCTTTTAGTTTATTTTTGTTATTTATTTTTTTATAATAATTCAGTTTAGTTTAACTTCATAACTTTATTTTGATTCTTAATTAATACACTTTTATATTATTACATTTTAGTTTATAGTTTAGTTTGAATGATTGATTTTTTAACCTTATTTTTTAGTTTGATTGTATTATTAGTTTCATTTAGCTTTAGTTAATATGGTTATAATTTAGACTTTTAGTTGTTTTAGTTTAGTTTTAACTGTGGTTTAGTTATTACTTTAGTTTTATTTTAACTACTTTTAATTTTTAGTTTAGTTTTGTTACTTCAATTTTTATAATAATTTAGTTTAGTTTGGCTTCATAACTTTATTTTGATTCTTTTTTCTCTTAGGAAAAAAACACAATTTCCATTATATAGAATAGGGAAAATTACATGTTGTAGATGCCTAAGACATATAAGATATTGGCTGTTTAATCACTCAACAAATAGTGATACACCATGCATGAGCCTGTGAAAAAAATGAAATGTAAATTTTATTCATAGTATAAATATAAGTACAAAACTGCTATATATGTCATTGTCCATGTAAAAACAAAAACTTCTATATAAGCCATTGTCCATGTAAAAAAAAAAACTGTAGATCTACCAGTAATTGTGAAAAAAAAGAGATGTAAATGTTATTCATAGTATAAATATAAGTACAACTGCTATATATGTCATTGCCCATGTAAAAACAAAAACTTCTATATAAACCATTGTCCATGTAAAAAAAAAAAGCTGTAGATCTACTAGTAGTTATGGGCACTGTCCGTGACCGAGACATATCAAAAAAGTGTCAAAAAGTGTCATTTTGTGTTTGGGTAAGATTGTTATGGATCTATAAAGGGGAGATGATAATACTGGTAGTGTTCATTGTCATTATGCTAGTAATCAACCATGTCCTACAAGCCTGCTACACGGCCGCCTTGGAAAGCTGGTCAGAAAGAAAGTTCCTTTCCCTGCATATGTTTTGGAAAAAAATAACATCAAATTGTGCTTTAATCATGAGAACATCCTCTTGTAATGTTCTGAGTGTGTTCACGTGACATTTAGAACAAAGATTGAACCAATCAATAACAACATGTGAGTCACCAAAGACCTACAGTTGTCGACATCCCTTTTCATGTGCAAATAACATAACTAACTTTAGGTTGTATAATTCAGAAAAAATTATTCATTCCAGTGCCTATGTTAGATTGTAATTTGAAATAATGATCATTATTGAGGTACAAAACTGCCCCTCCACTGCATTGTCCATTTTTTTTGGAGCCATCGAAATATTCCCAAGGAAAGGTATGGTCGATGTTCTTAGGGAGGAAAGTGAGAGATATGTTCCTTATCTCCTTGTTACACAGTAATTTGTCACCATGCTCATTTACCATCCCTAATCTTGAAATTCCCCCTGATAGATTCTGTGCAATGTTTCAACCATGAATAAATATGTTAAGACATCCCCTGAAGATTCAAAGAAAACTTCCAAAGATTACTGAAGAAACTTGTTCAAATTCCTAGTTTCAAGGTCAGCGCTTTTCTTGGTGTCATGTTCGCGCTGATGTCATATTCACAGTTTTGGATTAGCGCTGCCAATGCCCTTATTTCTTGGAAAATTGCGCTGATCCATTTTTGGCAGTGTTTCCTCAAATGGAGGAGAAGCTTTGACCTCTAAAATTTCCAGGGTGGTGAGTTGGTTATTAAACGGTGGTGATAGAGTCGAGATCTCTAATTTTAGAACTTTGATCTCATCCATGGGGGTTTATCCCTTAGAAAGTGGGCTTTCCTCCTCCTTTCATGGGCTCCCAACCTCTTCTACCTTCCTATAATTTACAAGGAAAATTTTAAGGATGGAAATTTATCCTAAAGTTTAGCAACCTTGGTGGATCTTACTAGTCCCTAATATACATATTTTAAAATGTTTGATGATAATTTTGTAAAATTTTTTAGATTTATAATTATTTTATATTAGACAATATATAATATTGGCAATTTTTAAGGTAAAATAATTTTATACTATAAAATTTGGGCGAATTCATTTTTTAGAAAAAAATAAATTGGTGAATCTTTTTTTTGGAAAAAGCATGGAATATTAGCCCACCTGCGAATATTAGCCCCTAAAATTTTCCCTGCTTATAAATTCATACCCCTCATTCCAATAATGTTAGCTTGGTTGGTCATTGTCGGGCTAGTTTGAACTCTCGTTCCTTGTGCATCCTCGCATTGTTATAACGCCTAAGTGTTCAAGAGAAGGAATGATTTAGAGCTTCAGTGAAGGAATCAGATTTTCACCAAAGGAGGCCTCCAACATCAAGGTCTAGGTTGTAAGCTCTTCCTTTTATATTTATCAATAAAAACATTTGATGTTTGATTTCTATATTTGTCTAATTGTTTATGAAAATAATTTGGTACTCCTTGATCTGCTAGATTGCTAATGTTTATGATTATTATGTATTGGATTACGTTTGTTGTTGCCTCTTGATCATCTGCATATATTCATGTGCCATCAGTAGCAGGGAGTGAGCCTAAAAGGATCGTGAATCAAGGTCATCATCAACGGATTCAAACATAGCATTGGGGAAAATGTAATTATATCTCTTTTGTTGTACCATTGTAAATGTTAGTTAAGAGAGCTTTGCATTAGAAAGTATCTCGTATTGCTAGACCCACTCTAGATCTAGAGAGATCGCCTCTATCTGCAGAGGGGATTTATCTTGTCAACATAATCGACGACACCACTTGGGAGCTTAGCCTCTTAGCCTTCCTTCCCCGGAATAATCTTGGATCATTTTGACCGATTACTGAAATCTAAGCCTCCTTAGGCCTTTGTTACTTTGTGTAGGGTTTGATAGTCACTTCACTATGTCAGGTCTGGTGTTTGTGTGAAAATATTTTTTGTTTTTCCTTGTTTTTAGCGAAAAATGCACTTTATGTTTTCACAGTAGCGTTGGCAGCATTGTTCTATATAGTACAACTACGTTGGTTTGTCTTTCAGCACTCTTCTGCTTATCACATAAGCATTTATCTCAGACCTAGGAAAAGTTAGGGTTTCCCCTTGCCTTTCCAGTTTGTCTTGGCCAATGAAGGATGTCTGTAGAATCTCAGTGACCTCCTTGCTGTGTGTTTAGTTTAATTTTTTACTCTGAGCGAGTGTTTTCGTCTCTTTGATTTTTTTGTAAGTTGGGAGATTTTTCACCATTTCAAACACCTTTTGTCGCATTTTTCTTGACTTGATTCAAAGCAATTTTTCATGTGCACTGGTCATCTCTGCATCTCTGATCTTACCTTCGATTTAGTGTCAAACATAGGATCACAAATTGTTTGATTCATAAGTCTAGAAGAGTGTTTCCTTTGTCCAAATTCAAAAGAAATTGAAAGTGATTTTCATTTTAGTTTTGATTTGGGTTTTCTTCATCATTTTGAAAAACAAGAGTGAAAAGAATTTCATTCATGTGTTTTTAAAGCGATTTTTATTTCTGTTCAATTGAAATAAAAGTTAAAGGATTGTTATTACATTTCTTCTTTTGTTCATTTATTTTACTTTAAATTTCATTTCAAAGTAAAAAAAAAAAAACTGTGCATCTTAGTGGAAAAGAGAAGTATTTTTCATTTTTCAATAAGTTGCATTTTTTTGGGAAAAAGTGAATTCGATTGAAAATAATTGCATTTCATAGCTTTGAGCTAGTTTGGGAGGCATTATTGTTGTTGCATTGATTGAAAATTTTCTTTTATCTCTTCCCTAAATAGTTTAGGCTTCATCGAAACGGAAATTTTTTCTTTTTGCATTTAGTCTGCACCATAGGATTCGTGTGACATCAATTTTTACCCAAAGCTGAACTTTACTCAAGGTCAACATTAAAATTCACTCAGTTTACCTTAAGGATCATTTGGAACTAACGAAAACATTTAGTGTTCTATGCTAGAGACGTGTTCCAGCATCGTAAAATGTAGGAGTTGTCGTTAACGGTCTGCGTTACATCCCGAGGGTGATATGCCGTCCCAAGTATGGAAGTATATTGATGTATGATAAGTATATTTGGGGTGCTCTCATTGAATGGTTACACATTAAACAACACTACTACAAACTGGACTCCTATGTACCATCACGTATATTTGGGGAGACACCATTAGGTTGCAAGCCTACCATAGGTAACTGAGTCGACCGCCTTGTAAACATGAAACATCGAACACAACATTCAGGGGGATTGACTATAGTATGTTAAGTCCTTGGTCATTTTATCACCAAGGTGTATATTGCAGTTCATGAATACTTGGTAAACCTTTATGTCTAACACACCCTTTTTTATTTATTTTTTTATTAATTCTAAAAGTAATTGGCCATGAAAACATCTTACCCGTGCAGTTCTCCAGCCTCATTATTGCTTAGTAAATTGTGATTTTTTTCACCTCTTCCTTCTTTGATCTTGGTTTGAAAGGTCATCGTGGCTGAATCATTGAATTCGCCTTGTCCCTCCTCTAAGGGATCTCAAGATCCTCCTCCTGAGGTCCCTTAGTTTCCAGTTGGCCCCCTTGAAGCGCAAGGTGCTAAACTTGGTATTGTCATTAGTGTTCAAACCATTCATCTCGACCACCACCTGACGATTCTCCTTAGATGACATCAAAAGAATCTGAGCCGGAAAGCTCCCAACTGTATGCAAAGTTTTTGGTCTTTCCTAAAAATCCTCTCTTTGATCCGATTGTAGTCTCAACTCAACATGCTTATATCACTTTTGATCAACCTGAAATTCCCTTTCGTGCTTCTCCAGTAGCATCTTGCTGTACTGTCTGTTAGTTATTTCCTAACGAAATGGTATACAATGCTGATGATGTTCCATTCCTGAGTGCTCCTCAGGGAACTCTTCAGGAAACCACCGGCACCTACATCCCAGAATTTTCTTCGTCTGTGTTTCCCTGTAAAAGTGAGCTATTCGGTTCCACACCTCATGATTTTTGAAGTGGGACTGGAATACCATCCAGTCAGGTTGAATCTACGCTTCCACATGGTTATACCTCTTTGAGAAACCTTATTTCTGAAGCTTCCAGTGGTACACCTTTATTCATGGATCCCATTTGGTCGATGGGTATTCCTCCATCTTCCGGCCCATTCATTTCAAATGTGGCTGCCGTGTCTCAACCTGTTGTTCGACCTACAGTCACTATTGGTCAAATTACTGTTTCAATTGGATCATTTACCTCCCACTCGCCATATACGATTACTGCAGTTCCACCACTGAGTGGACAATCTACAGTTTCATCCGTGCCTGGGGGGCAGTCTAATCCTCTTTACGTACCTCCCCTTTTGGGTGGGGGAAATCGAATTCTAGACCTATTCTTGGGGCAGGACAACATCACATTCAATATTCACAGACTCAACAACCCTTCAACAACCAAACGTATCGTATTCATATGTTCAACAACCAAACATACAATATAAGTATGTTCCTCGATCGAACGTGTCGCAATAGTATGTCCAGCAGCCCTAGTCTTCCGCAAGTGCTATTGTGACTAACCCTCAGTTTGGTTCTTACACCCAAGCTGGTCCGAATCTCGTTCTGGGTCAATCTGTTCCTCTCCCCAATCAGCCTGGTGATCAATACCATCCATTTCCTCAAGGTCAGTACTAGCAACCCTAGTTTGGGCCTCAGCCTAGTGCTCAATATTAGCAGATTCTTGAGTACCAGTAGGCACAATTAGGACCTCAGGCTGGACCCTACTTTCAACAAGGACTAGAGGTTGGACCCTATGTTCAGCAGGGACCTCAGGCTGGACCCTACGTTCAACAAGGACCTCACCCTGGACCCCACATCTAGCAAGGTCTGCAACCTCAAATCCCGCAGGGGTCTTATCAACAACCCCAGCAAGGTCCCTATGTTCAACAATACTTGCAACAAGTCCTTACCAGAAATGGGGCAGTATTCGTATCTAGGAAAAAATTCTCCCTATTGGGGGTAGAATACATATAAACCAGGTTGGAACACTCGACCTTTCTATCCTCATCATCCACCCTTTCCATTCCTGGCTACGTTGGAATTTCCAGATGTGTCAAAGCTTTCAAATGACCCCATCTAACATCATTTTCATTGGCTGAAAATTTCAACTAAAATCCCATGATATTGTCCAAAATTTGAAGGAAAATTGGGGGATCAAGACCCCCAAACCCATGTTATAACGTATCACTTGTGGTGCTCTTATAATTCTTGGGTCGACGATTCTATTCGTCTTCGTATTTTCCATCGTAATTTGACCGGTACCGTGACCAAGTGGTATATTGAACTCCCTCAAGGAATTTTCTTCGATTTTAATTCCTTGGTTATGAATTTCCTTACTCACTTCCAGTTACTTGTCCTGTATGAAACCGGCTCCCACCTTCTCACCTCATTGATGCAGTCAACTGCTACTCACATTTCGGATCACATTCACGAATGGCGACGTCTTTTTTGCCTCATAAAATTTGAGATCCCCAATCAAATGTCGACTAAATGGTTTACGAAATCATTCATTCCCAAGATTGCTAAAGATCTTGCCATGGGTGGGTGTGTCACAGAAGAGGAAGTCATAGACAGAGCTCAATATCTTGATTTGGTTTATTCCCAATTTGGGACTCTATATGAGTTATTTCCTGACGCGCCGTGACCTTCAACTGATCCCACATCATCTCAGTCTTTTGTTATGCCTTTGGTGGATGGTATTATTGGGACAGTGGCTCATACTGATAGTAGTGCGCCTAAAATTTCTTTGAAGTCTAAATCCACTACTGCCACTGTACCCTCCACTTCTTCCAGTAACTAGAAGAATCCTGGTAAAAAATCTGAGGTAAATGCTGTTCAATCTACCGTAGCAGATAAATCCTCGAAAGGTAAGAAAAAGGGTAAAGGAAATTACAAATCCGATAATTGTAAACAGGATTCGAAGAAGTCATCTGCTAAATATTATTCAACACGTAAGCCTACATATCCTTGTTTGATATGTGATGATTATCATTACACCAAGGATTGTCCTCGGCATTCTGAATTTTTCCGTATTCTGAAGGGCGCACCCGAGGCTCCGGTTGTTTTGAAAGAACCTTTCCCTTCTCAGTAGATGCAAATGGTAGATCAAGCTCAATCATATGGAAAATCTCAAGTTTTCATGGCTGGAAACCTATCGCCATTACTATAAGATTAAAAGACTACCCCAATCCATCCAAGGCTCCTGTGGGATCAGAAGTTACAAATCACCCTTCCTAGTCCATGCCCCCTACCTCTGGTCCTCTCTAGATTGAGAGACCTAGTAGTGAATCCATCATTTAACCACCCCCAAAAGGTGTTCTTTAGAAATCATCCTATAATCCAAATGCGAGAGATGCACAACACTATAATATTGGAAAGGATATAGCTCAAGCGCCTTCGGTGATGTCAACTTTGGAGGTTCTTTAGTTGTGCCCATCACAAAGGAAGGAACTACTCTCTGCTATTGGATGGATTGATCTCATAGATTCTAATATTATTACTTTAAATCTTGAGAATTTCCTTCCTTGCCTCCCATCTCAGTTGGATTTTTTGATTCAAGTTACCGTCATGGGAAAAAATATTTATCGAACTGTCGTTAATGAAGGGGCTTCAACCTGCATCATGTCTGTCGCATGTTGGAAAGCCATTGGCTCTCCCCCTTTGAGTCAGTTCCCAAATACATTGGAGGCTTTTGACGGTAGAGGTTCTTAGCTGTACAGTATTCTCAAAGTGTTTCTCATCCTCTTGGAGGGAAAAACGGTAACCATGGAAGTTGAAGTGGTAGATGCCAACCTGAACTATAATATCCTTCTTGGATGCAAATGGATGAAAGCTATAGTTTTCATGGTCTCCAATATTTTTTGTGTTCTACGTTTCCCTCATCAAGGTAAGATTGTGACTCTCGATCAGTTAGATTTCTTCTCCTATGATTCCTCAACAAGCAACATTTTGTATTTTGGGAAGACCGCTAGCCCCTATGGGAACATCGGGCTGGGTCTATTCAAAGAGTCATCCCTTATGGTAATTTTTCCGCTCCCACCTCTGAATGTCGGCTCCATCAATATGATTTTGTCTAGTCACGATCCATGGATCATTCCTAATCTCGACCAGCTCAAAAATTTTGGTGATGTTATGCCTCTAAGCCCGGCTAAGGAAATGTATCAAAGTATTCTCATGGATTCTGAGGCTAAAACCGGAACCAATGATCATTTGGTTTCCTCTTTGAATACCTATGCGCAGTATCCCTGGTTTGGTTTTTGCAAATATGATGATTCCTTGAATGAGACTTTACCCACTGATGAAAGTATCGTGGAGATAATGTCTCTCGAAGAAACTCCGTGGGATGATGGACATCATTGTTCCTCGTTTCTCCCAATCCTAGGTGACATCTCCACTTGCCTAGAATCCCATGCTTCATATGCACCGAATGACACATTTCAGAATTCGACCTTGATTCATGAAGTTTTTTTCGAAGGGAACATGGGATATATTACTCCAACCATTCCGATCGACATCTCTGTCAAATAAGGGATTGTTGAGAATGTTCATATCAGTGTATCTTGTTCTCCCGATGAGATCAAGATCTATACTGATATTTTTCAAGAATTTTGCGATGTCCTCGCATGGTCATATGAAGAGATGCCTGACATTGATCCAAGTATCATTGTGCACGAAATTCCCACCTATTTGGATTCAAAGTCCGTTCGTCAACGACTTCGTCCTGTGCACCCGAGAAAGGCTGTTGCTATAAAGGGTGAAGTTGAAAAACTTTTCAAAGCTGGTTTTATTTATCCACTACTACATTTGGCGGAAATTCCGACACTTGGTTCTGACACTTTTGACCAAATGTCGGAAATTTCCCCAAATTTTTTCCATCCCGCCCGAAACCGTCACTATACCGACGTTTACAGAAAAGTGCCTCAATACCGACACTTAGAAAAAGTGTCGCAATTGCGATGTTTGGAGGAAGACGTCGCAATTGCAACACTATGGCCCAAAGCGTCGCTATTGCGATGACTGCCTCCAAACGTCGCAAGTGCGACACAATGTCTAAGTGTCGCAATTGCGACGTTTGGAGGCACCCATCGCAATAGCGATGCTTTGTCCGCCGTCGGTATAACGACACTTATATGTGCACTACATAAAAATACGAAAATTATATGCGCGCTACATAAAAATGATTTTATTGTTTCGTATCCGTCGCAATAGCTACATTAACGTCTGATATCACGCGCGCATTAGCCTTCTGCTCTTGCAGAACAACATTCACCCTCAGCATTCACCCTCAACTCTTGCAGAACAACATTCTCCCTTAGCATTCGCCCTCAACTCCTGCAGAACAACATTTTCCCTCAGCATTTTCCCTCAGCGTTCGCCCTCAGCTCTTGCAGAACAACATTCGCCCTCAACTCTTGCAAAATGGTAAGTTATTACTGCAGGCCCTTCCTCCTATAGTAGGGTTGAATTTATTTGGGTTTTTTTGGTCAATTCCTTTGGATTGTGTTAGGCTGTAGGGTTCTCTCTAGCTGTAAAGAATCAAGATTCAATACCCTCTATTATCTTCATCACCCAATACAAGATTTAAAATTTTCCCAAAGAAACACTTATTAATTTGGCAGCCATTATTTCTCCTTGCTTTATAAACCCTACATTTAAATGAAAACAAGCATTGTATTTCAACTACAAAAAAATATTAGTGTTCAAATGTACATGTGTCCTACATTAACATCTGATATCACGCGCACATTCGCCCTCCGCTCTTGCAGAACAACATTCGCCCTCAGCATTCGCCCTGAGCTCTTGCAGAACAACATTCGCCCTCAGCATTGCCCTGAGCTCTTGCAGAACAACATTCGCCCTGCATTCGCCCTGAGCTCTTGCAGAACAACATTCACCCTGCATTCGCCCTCAGCTCTTGTAGAACAACATTCGCCCTCAGCTCTTGCAGAACAACATTCGCCCTCAGCTCTTGCAAAATGGTAAGTTCTTACTACAGGCCCTTCCTCCTATAGTAGGGTTGACTCTATTTGGGTTTTTTTGGTCAATTCCATTGGATTGTGTTAGGTCGTAGGTTCTCTCTAGATGTCAAGAATCAAGATTCAATACCTCTATTATCTTCATCACCCAACACAAGATTTAAATTTTCCCAAAGAAACGCTTATTAATTCGCGCCCATTATTTCTCCCTCATGCTTTAAAAACCCCACATTTAAATGGAAAACAAGCACCGCATTTCAACTACAAAAATCTATTAGTGTTCAAATGTACATGTGTGCATCACTTGTGTAGGGTATTCCTTTTCCACTTTCACATTATCCAAGAATGTGTAGTATAGTTCATATTTTTTGTGATTTAGATTATCTCTAAAAAGGAAAGCAAAATTATTTCCCATGAAAAAAGAAGGTTTTCCTTTTACTACTGGAAATGGTACAACAAAGTTCCATTTATACCCGAAAATCCTATGAAACAGGAACCAAATAAATGCCATGTCCTCAATGGACATCATTTGGTTTTGAAAATGGCCATATCACCATGTTGTTTCTTATATTACATCATGATAGTTTCTTAGGTCATTTCTTGTTTCTTGAGATGAAAAAAAACCAAAGAGATCGTGAATATCCTTTCAAGAAATAAATGACCATTCCTCAATCATATCTCAACTACTTTTTATTTTATTCAGTGGTTGCTTACTTCGAGAGAAATTTGACACTTTTATAAGGAATATAACATAAAACACAAAATGGGAAGGAATTCCATGAGTAAGTAGTGACCTTAATTTTAGTTATCATTAATTAAGAATTGATAATACACGATGCATGTTCTGTACTACAAACTAGATTCCTTCCTGGAGTTAGGACACAGAGTATTGAATCAAAGTTGTAGTTTCTAAATTCTTGTAACCAGCTCCAAAAAGAGAAGAAATGAGATATCAATGCCTTAGAAATGAGCCACTTCGAGGGGGAAACCTCCAATACATTACATAAATGAACAATTATTGGATGATACAAATGAACAAAACCTCCTTCTATATATAGGAGTCCATGGGGCCATAATATAATCCTAGTGGGGCCACAATGTAATCCTAGCCAACCTAACAATAATAATGTAAGGGCACAATAATAAAAATATGGGGGTTACAGGGGTACAAAAATAACAATAAGTGGGGCTACACTAAAATAATAAGGGACTACACTATTAATATAGGGACTTAACATGCCCCTCTCCTTCAAACAAGTGTTGTCCTCAACGCTTGATTATTTCTTGATGCTTCTGTATAAAATTCTCATCCTCCCATGTGGAATCTTCTACAGGAAAGTTCTTCCACTTGCTGAGACACTCTGAAATTGATCATACTTATCGAGTTCTTTTTCTTTCTGACTGCTTCAGAAATTCTTTCGATGTGATGTTGATATTCCTGTTGTTTCATTAGATTCTACACCAAAGTTAGGTTATCCTTTGAGAGTTGGAGAACTTGTTGTTGATTCTCGATGTCATATTCCACTAATTTATCATCCATATTAGCTATTATTTTATCCTTCAAACCATCCAACTTAGCCTCCATTTCTTCTTTTAAACCATCTATGTCAGTTTCGGTTGCTCTTCGTAAAATCAAAATTTGTTGCACTTGGTATCGTAATTTTGATATCTCATACTGCAATTATTCCACTTCATGCATCATAGTATAGATTTTTGAGGGCTTAATGGGTGTTGAATTATTTTTAGGAGGAATTTCAGAAAGAAATACTGAAAAATATGCTCAATAGGCCCTTGGAATCACTTCAAATTGATTTTTCAAACAAGATTTATGCAATTCGGGAAAAACAATACACACCTTTTACTTGCTTTTAAGGAGCTCGATATTGGAATTGGATTATCTCTGTGATTGCGGCTCTTCAATATCTGAAATTCATCAATGAAATAGCCCTATGAATTATTTTTTGAATGCCATAGGTCTGACCTGATTTGGATTCTCCAAGACAAAGTTGTGTCCAATCTCCCACAATGACCTAATTATAGACTGGTTTAGTAGAGCGAACTTGTACCACTTGCCACGTGTCACTGTTTTGTATTTTGTCTCTAAAATTGATAGCCAAGAAACTATAGTCTGTTTACTTGCGACCACTTTTTACGACACTCCAAACCGATGCCTAGAGAGAGAGTTATTGAACTTTTCCCACGATCACCTCTTTGAGATGAAATTCAGGAGCCTGAAAAATCACTACCTTCCACAGATCATATCTCCAAATATATTGCGAACCAAGCTCTGAAATTTTTTGAATAATTTCTTCAGGATTTCAGATTTGTACCATACTAATTTCAGACTCTAAACCTTCATACAAAGAAATTTAGAGCGAAAATTCCACGATGACCTTTTTAGGAGCCTGAAAAAAAGACTTAACTTCTACAGATGATATCTCCGCAAATATTGCGAACCAAGCTCTGAAATTTTTAGACAAGCTTCCTCAGGATTTCGGATTCTTACCCTAAAAATTTCAGCTTTTGAAACTTTGTAGAAAAAAAGTTATAGTGCAAATGCCACGATGACCTGTTTGGAGCAGCGAAACCCTATAATCCAAAGCTCTGATACCAAATGTTGTGTAACCAGCTCCAAAAAGAGAATAAAAGAGATATCAACGCCTTAGAAATGAGCCACTTCAAGGGGGAAACCTCCAATACATTACATACATGAACAATTATTAGATGATACAAATGAAAAAAACCTCCTTCTATATATAGGAGTCCATGGGGCCACAATATAATACTAGTGGGGCCACAATGTAATCCTAGCCGACCTAACAATAATAATGTAAGGGCACAATAATAAAAATATGGGGGTTACAGGGGTACAAAAATAACAATAAGTGGGGCTACACTAACATAATAAGGGACTACACTATTAATATAGGGACTTAACATTGGTTCATCAATCTTGAAATTCAGACATTGCATGTCTTCATTGCTTCATGTTTGAATAATTTGCATCATATCGTACAATAGGAAATTAGGAATTATGATTATTATTACTTTATGGATCTGTTAAGTTAATTTTAAGTTTGCATGGTTTAGTGTGAAATTATTCTAGTGTTCCCCTAGGCCCAGGTGAAGGAATGCCAAGGACTGAGAACCCTAGTTTTTAAATGGTATTGTTTCTTATACCCAAAAACCCCTCAACATCACTTCTTATTAGTTATTAACAATAGTGTTGTAAAAAATTTGAGAATTGATATAGCAAAATCTCGCACTTCTCAAGATAAAGTCCTAAAGCTAAAGTGTGATACCATGTGTAATTCAATAGCCCCATTGTCACCTCACCAACCTCTTTTCACTTCGGGCTAGCTCTCCTCCAACTCAAGGGGGGTTCTCCCTAGTAGATGTTAGGGATATAATGGCCCAACAAAACCAAGTCAAGAGTCCCCTATCTCTCTATGTTTACTACTATCAATCAAAATATTGAACAATAGGGTTAGACATGCATCCTGAAGATAAAATTTCCAGGGTATTTTTGGGTAATTTCAAAGGGAAAGTCCCCAAACACATATAATCAAGGAATTATAACATGATTTCAAACATTAAATATCAAAAAAATCGTTTAAAGGATATTGAAAGGAAAAAGGTGATGGAAGATAGAAAGTGCCTTACTTAAATGCTCTAAGGATTTTTCAATAGTTGCTCCAAAATCTTCACTTCAAGGCCCTTCAAGATCGTCTCCAACAATGCTATACCATCAGCTTCAACAATGTAGCTCCAAAAATGTCCTCAAGGTCTTCACAACAAGTTTACTAGAAGTTTCTTCAACAATATATTCAATAAGGTCTTCATTGTCAACTCGTCTCTTGTTTGGGTGCCTTAATGTGCAATGACATGTTTCCAGGATTGAATTCAATGCAAGGCATATTTGAAAATCTAACTCTGTCTTCCGGTGTCTTATTAGAAATTATTTCAGTTTTCATTTTGTGTTTTCAAGTTAGATATTGTTTTCAAGTTTTTACATTTATAATTTTATTGCAATGTGGCAGACTGATCAGGGTAGTACAGGAACAACCCCGATACGGGATGATCGTGGAAAGAGGCCAGCGAAAGAACATGTAAAGTGCCAACATTGCTCTATCTTTAGGTATTTTAGTTATTTACATAATTGAAATAATATTAATTTTTTTCAAATATGCAGACACCTAGCCATGGTACGCCTGATGATTCACTCTTTGAGGAAGAGCTTTCTTCATCCCTATCTCCAGTGTTCTTGTTGCGAAAAAAGGCACAAGATGCAAGGTCAGATTTTAATACTTTGATAGACGCGCCTCAAACACCTGAAACAAAAGAGAGGATAAAAAAACTTATGAGCCAGCTAGAAACATATCAGGTAATAATAAAAAGTCAAAATGATATTTTTTTCGTTCTGCATGAGATGAATTGCGATAGTTTGATTTTTAATTTTTACATTGACTAAACTAACAAAAAGTTCTTTTGTATGCAGCTTTTTCTGGCACTTGCTGAACCCGGTGTTGGTGGTAGTGGGACACAAGGGAAAGAGATTGCCCAGCAACTCTCTCGTACACCTTCTACTCCTTTAGGTGCCAGCCAAGAAACACACCCTTCCCAAGAAGACACCCAACCAACCACTGAACGTGTTGGCAATGATGAGGCTGATATGGCCAACTACATTATTGCGTTTCCTGGAGCTACACGTGTCAGCTCCACAGGGAACATTAATGGCACGTTGTTGGTGAACGATGAAGGTGTCCCTATAAAGCATGTACAACTCCCAGGTAAATTTTAATATTTTAACTATTTCATGTACTTTATCTAAAACATATTTATCATGATTTTTATTTTTAAATTAATGATAATATATATATTTTTTTCTGTGTAGGAAACAATGAGTTCTAAAGGTTTTTGGAGAGCCATGCGTTGGTAATTTTTGGCCCAACCATACGAACAGGGTGGAATTCCCAGAATTACAACCTGAAAAAAGAACTTCTAGATTATCTAGAAGCCCTTTTTGGGGTCGACACATTTGACAGAACAACGGTGGCTCGGGTAGTCGACAAATATTTGAAATATACCAAGGACACCTATAGGACACAATTGCAATTTAACCCTAGATACGAGCATCCTCGCACAGTTCTAGAGAGTGAGTGGAGAGCACTCATCCATGACGGAAAAGAGAAAAGGGCAAAGAAAGAAGGAAAAATGCCAACTGGACCCGCAAGGTAAATTACAACTTTAATTCAATAGCTTTAATTTTATCTATGTCTAAAATAAAAGTGTGCTACATCATATCTGACTTCAATATTTTGATGCTAGGTTTCCTGACACCTCAAAGGAAACCAAAGCTAGGATTGAAAAAAAGGGCCATCACAAGCTAGGCTAGGGCGACTACTTGAAATTAGCTGCAAGAATTGTAATTAAGTAGCTAAACATCTTATAATTAATTGTATCGCCTTCCAATGTTTTTTTAATCCTATCAAATATGATTAAAAATACACAATCATATGTAATGTAGGGTGATGACTTCGGAACATAAACTACAGAGGAAGATAAAAATATCGCTTTCCATTTCGGCTATCAAGCCGTAGTTGAACGTCACAGAAGCTTGGGGCAGGTCCCAAGATCCAGAATGCCTGATAAGGTAAAACATTAACCTTTCAATATGTTTTTTTTCGTCCATAAATTTAATTTCTAACAACTTTGTTTAAATCAGGGGAGCAGCACTACCGACGAGGAAAATAACCCAGTTTTAGAGCCAGATGTAGATGATCCTCACGTGCAACCTGATCATTGTAGTGGGGACCAGGCCGACAATGCTACTATCAGTGAGGGCTGTGACGGTAATTAATTTCCACTTATAATTTTTTCTAATTATACTTTGATGGTTTTCCTTATAACCTTTTTTGTTTAAATGACAGAGAATGTTTCCCTTGAGGATCTTACCACCAGAGAGGAAGACAGGGCAATAGTCCCAATGACGACAACTGGTGCACCAAGTAAATAATCTCATTGCAAATTTTTTTATTAATATTACCGAACTAGTTCAATGATATTTAAAAACTGACAATTAAAATTTAATATTATCTGTTTTTGTAGGCGATGCCCCGTCACTAGATGAGACTAGACATCATGACTACGCAACTAGGTCAGCGGCGACAACTGGTGCACCAGGTAAATAATCTCATTGCAATTTTTTTAATTAATATTAGCGAACTAGTTCAATTATATTTAAAAATTGATAATCAAAATTTAATATTATCTGTTTCTGTAGGCGATGCCCCGTCACTGGATGAGACCAGACATCGTGACTATGCAACTAGGTCAGAGCCGACAACTAGTGCACCAGGTAAATAATCTCATTGCAATTTTTTTATTATTAATATTACCGAACTAGTTCAATGATATTTAAAAACTGACAATTAAAATTTAATATTATCTGTTTTTGTAGGCGATGCCCCGTCACTGGATGAGACCAGACATCGTGACTACGCAACTAGGTCAGCAGTGCGGGTCGAAAGGCACGAAACAGGAGCAGAGCATGATGATTTTGATGATGTAATTAGGAGCTTTAAAAATAGGAAGAAGAAAAAGAAAATTCGATAATGTAAAATATTGTATTATTATAAGACAAACGTTACCATACTTGGAAATTTTTTTGCGTTATATAAAAAACTCATTTATTATACTATTTTTATGTCAAGCATTAATTGCAATGTTTCCTTGTGTACTTTTTGTTGAATTGTTTTTTTATTAGTTATTGAATATTTTTTTTTATGCTCATGAAAGTAAAAAATGAAATATAGATTGGGTATTGGGGAATTGAGAGTGATGTGAGAGGGGGGGTGGGGGGAGGGGCCATAAGAGCTTCCACCTTCACGTGGTTGGCCCTGTTTAGTAGAGAATAATTTATTGGAGCGATTTAATCTTGAAGCAAACCTCCCTCGATCCAGCATAGCAACAAAAACGTCATTGTTGACTTAGTTGCTACTCTTTCAGATCGTGGGAGGCTTGTTCCAAGTTCATGCGACTCCAATAAATTTTCTTGAAACAAATAGGAGCTTGTTCAGGTATGTTTTGACATTTTCAACATATGTTCTAACATTATCATAAGAATTCATCTTAGAGTAAAAAATACTACATCAATTACTTGTATTTATTGTATAGATAATGATGGATTTTGATTGACTTGGAAGTGCAAGTACAAATCCTCTTACATCATGAGCAATAAAACTTGTCAACCAGGGTCATGTCTAGGATATTTTTGCTTGTGCGCTTGACCAGGTTCGTAATGTCACATTTTGTAAGTTCCTTTACAGTTCATAATTCAATATTAAGCTTGTTCATGATTATTATCTAGGTTTTTTGTATGTGCTTTTTCATCTATTTGATTGTAAGCAACTCTGCATGTTTCCTATTGTTCACTATGATTTCTCCCATTACCACTCCCAGGATGAATCCGACTTTATTGTTACATAGGTTACTTTATTGTTACTATGATTTCTCCATTTACGATTTCATAGGTTACATCATGCAAAGTTGTCAATCTCAGGTTGGTGATGAGCTTTAGTTCTCCAGATTTGGGGCTTTTCTGATATTTTCTCCCTCATGTCATTCCTACATCACCTCGTTGTTTGAGCATGCCAATTGTCTACCACTTGTACCAATTGGCACATGTCAATCCCTGAGTGGTGCAACATTTCACCTATTTTCAGTGAGAGTTTAGGGTTTCTCTAACATAGCTTCAGAAATCCGATTCAGTGCCTGCTTGAATATTGTCACATAATACTCATGGTTTGGATTGATGAGCATGTTCCTAATGGTTGGTTGATTCATAAGAACCACCCATATAGTCATCTTGAGATATTTCAGAAGTTTTCTCGGGTTTCCTTTTTCACCGTTTCTAGTGGGTGGGATGGTGTGGGGTGATCCATCAATATTGGTGCTCTTGTAGTAGGGAATTTGTTTTTGGGGATATAAAGGAGCATTTGATGTAGATATCCCATTGGATGCATTCATAGATGGGCACGAGAGGTCAAGAATTTAAATTAAAAATATGCAACCTCTAGCATGGCAACCTGAGGGCCGTGAGAGACACTGGATAAAGATTGTTTTGTGCTAGCCTTAATATAGTCGTGATTTCTTTCTATTATCTTAATGCAAATATATAGTCCGGTCTCATTAAAATGAGGGTTTTGGTTGTATTTCTCTTTGGTTGTTTCTCTATTAATGCTCCAGAAGTTGCCAAAAGTTGCGATAGTTGTTTAGTTTGCCTGTTACAACTTAAAAGTGGGTTTTAGCAATGGGAGTCATGTTTTTTAAGGTTCATACTAATATGAAGATATTGTAATTCTATATTCAGGATAAGAGAAGATGGCCTCTGCTTTGGGCAGTATGACAACAATTGCCACATCTACCTCATTGGGTAACAATGGAAAGGGGAAGAAGTTGGGTGCAATGCTTGATAATTATGGCAGACAATTGTCTTCTCTTTCAGTTTTTTCACCCATTTCCTTTAATCGCTCAAGCAAAAGAGGGACTCTGAGATTACGCGACAAAGAGAAGGTAGTTAATACAAAAGCTATGGAAAAGGAGTTGTACTTCAACAAGGATGGCTCAGTGACAAAAAAATTGCAGGTCAGAGAAAAAATTATGTTTAAAGGAAGGTCACCTGCACGTGAAACTTCACTGCGGTGGATCTTTCCTGTCCACTTATATTCGATTTTAATGTGTTATTTTAATTTTTCATGGAGGGTTGTTTTGGCATATGGTCTGGCATTCAATTGCACACTTACTGAAAGCATTGTCAATTTGTCTTGCAGGCGGTGTGAACAAACTTGCCGATCTTGTTGGAGTCACCCTTGGGGCGAAGGGAAAAATGTTGTCTTGGAGAGCAAGCATGGTTCTCTGAAAATAGTTAATGATGGTGTGACAATAGCTAAGGAGGTAATTTGTAGATGTGTGCTCTGGTTTTCTTTTTAACGTTGTATTAGTTCCCCCTCTTAAATGTCTTAGATTTGGTAGGAATAATTTGAAAACTCAAAGGTGAAAGGAAACATATTTGTTACCCAGTGGTCTACTTGGCCTATGGACTAGCCACATTAGAGTAATGCATAAAGATTTTCACAACAATAAAAGGAAAGGGTTATGGCTGAGTCAAATTTTATTGTTATTGACAATGTAATGAAATGTATCTCAATGCTATGGTTTTGGCCTTTTTATTGGTTGAATTAGAGGACCCAATTGAAAATATTGGGGCCAAGTTGGTAAGGCAAGCTGCGGCAAAGAAAAATGATTTAGTTGGGGATGGAACCACAACATCTGTTGTTCTTGCACATGTTGGAATATTGAAAAATTCCAGAACAATGAATGGAGAATAAATCTCCCTTCTTTTAACACAGAGAAAATAAAAATTTCTTTGACAGGAGATAGAGTTTCAATACTTTGAAAAAAAACTTCTATTCCCTTCAATAACTCAAAAAAAAACTATTACACTTCTTCCTCACTGAGAGGGATTACAAAATTATGACTGCTACAAAACGCAGTGCATAAAACCAACTCACTGTCTGTTCAAAACAAACATACTCTACCTCTAAAACACTCTGCTGTGTTTTTCACTTTCGCACTGCTGTGCATACACACTTAAAAAGTTACACTCAGTCTTTCACTTTTTACACACTGCTGTGTAATAAAAAATTTACGTACTGTCTATAAAAAAAACTACCAAGCTTTTTTGTCCTTTTTATTTTTATATGCCGTAACATATAATTATGCAACAAGAGAGCCGGTTTCCATTATACTGATTTCAAGCCGTTTCTTCATAATAACATAGGTTTTATTCACATAAGATGCAATGGTTTTTAGCTTTCTAGAGGGCCAACATATGACACATCAAGCGAGCCAGTTTTTGCCTATGATCATTATGCTTTTTTCTTTAATCCTGATGAGTTCAGTAACATATGACAACATTTCCCCTTTTTAAGGGCTGCTTTGTTGGTTTTTTCTTTATCTGGACTCGTAATCTTGTTGGGGTGTTATGCCCCCATATTTGTATGATCCCCACATATTTTTTTCATTTTTGACTCCTTCTTCCTTAGAAGTTTTCATGATGGAAATTGTTTCAGATCGGGTTTTCTTATCATCTCATGATGGGAATGTAATGTTTTGTTATATGCACTGTTAATAAAAACAACGTTTTTTTTCTTTCTGAAAAAAAAAAAATTATAATAAACCCTCTTTTAAAAAAAATAAAATTAAAACTAAATTATATGGCCCACCTTTCATTTCACATATGATATATATATAACGTATGTTTAAAACATATGTATATATTAAAGCATACATAAAATTAAATTATCAAAACATTAAAGAACCCTTTCCGTCGGACTTCAAAATTCTGAATAGATTGAATTTCAAACCAAATTCGCGTTCCAAAATGGGATGTTGACGTCTGCCTAATTTGTAATGCGAATTCTCAATCCAATGTGCCTTATAAAAAATTCGAGTTCGGTTTTCAGGTTTTCAGATTCCCTTCAATTTCATGCAATCCAATATTAATGCTCCACGTGTCCTCCTTTTGAATTTACAAAACTGGGGGGTAAATTTCTGTTTGTTTAATTTCTGGTTGGTGAATTGCGTTAATGCTGGTTGTTGTGTTTAAATACAATCCTGTACAGAAATATGGCTGCGGCCGTCTACAAAAAAAACTTGCAGGAATTTTAAATGTTGAATTAAATTTCTGGATGGCGTGCAAGCAACCTCCAAAAAAAAAATGTTGCTGCTGCATCCGTCCTTCTGCTGCAGCAGTTGAAGTTAAAATTCAACATCACAGGGTTTAATAAGTGAGGGTGTAAAGGTAACTTTTTGTCGATAGTACTGGATCAAGATCATCTATTCATTTTTTTAGGGTCTTCTAGTGTTTGGTTTTTTAGTTTTGGGTTGGGTTTATTAAGTCTAAGATAGTTTTTGAGTGAAAAAATTGCTATCAGGTATTAAAAATTTTTGGTTCTTTTGTCAAAATTTATGAGCTTGTTAGGAAATAGAAAACTGACAATGGTTGTATCTTAAATTTGTGGAAAATAATTTGAAATGAAACCTTTTTGTTTAGGTTGTTGCAGCAGGTGCAAACCCCGTTAAAATTACTAGGGGCATTGACAAGACAATAAAGGCCCTTGTTTCGGAACTCAAAATTTTGTAAAAGGAGGTAAACGCTTGCCTTTTGAGTAGGCTGGTTTTCCTTTTGCTGATGGTTTGGTGTATCTAATTGAATTAGTTGCCTAAGGTATTTTTGGTTGCAAACTCCTTTTAATTTTTCATACAGTATTGGCCTTGTGGAATACAGTTGATTGTGTGGTCTTGTTAGATCTACAACATTTGTAGTTGTTTAGTCTTATGGCCGAGGTGCACTTTTATTATGGAAATAGTTGATGCAATATTGTCATTTAATCCTTACTGCAAGGTAGCATGTTGAGAAGTTTCTTGTGAAACATTTGGTATTCAAAATGACACTTGATCCTATACAGCATCATGCACTTGACTTAAAAATTAATATTCAAAGTGTGCCAGACAATTCTTGCAAAATTTCAAATATTTATGTTGTTTTAAACCATTATCTTTTTCATGTATTGGATGCTGAAAATGAGAAAAGACTTTGGTATGAAACCAACTGGTGAATAATTTCCAGCAAAACAACCACTTCTAAGACATGATTTAGAATTAGAACATATGTACTTATGAAGCATAGAAAGATATCCTTGATGCATTGTCAATGTTTGGCTAGGGTTATTTTTGGAGAAAATAACTCCTTATTCCTAGAATAGTGATCTTCAATACAAGTAAATGACAGAGAAGAGAGATCATCGTGTGACATAAACCTATTAACAAAAGTGAACAGGGAATGATTATTAATTATGGCATACTAAGTTGTCAGTGTTTTTGACTATTTGTCTTTAACATGTAAAAATGTTAAATTCCAAACTTACATCATCATGGTTTGGCATCATGAGCTTGACTAATTGTCCACCATGCTCATAATTTCATTGTTGTCTTCATATCTATAAACAACGTTTCAAATAATAATAAAAAATTTCTATAAGAAAAATCTAGACCTCCATGTTGCTGCTCCTTGTGAGACAAAGCCAAAATTGCATTACACAATCTGACACATAAGAATCTCCTATATCCCGGTGGTATGTATCCAAATTATTATAATAGTGTCTTCAAGACTTATGTTGACATTGCCAATGAGATATTTAAGCAATGAAAGATGGAGCCTTCTTCATTGTTGTATATGTAACAGTCTTTTATTTTATAGAGATTGATGGTTTTGTCTTTCTGAAAATGAAATGTAAAAATAATTTATTGTGGTCAATTGAAAAGTTTTTTTTTAAAGCTTTTCATTATGGAAGGGCAACATAGATATATGCCCTTCTAATTGAAATTCGGACCTGCCCTTCAAATTTGATCACTGTGTGGGACCTTAACAAACAATAAAACTATTCCGCCACGCGTTATATAAAACATATAACAAAACCTTTGTCAAAACTTCAAACGAACCCTTTAGCCATGGGTATTTCATCATGAATTGATCATTTTACCATGTACCTTCTTCTAGAGGAATATTCTTCCACTTGATTATGTGCTTCATAATGGTTATATGTCAAAGAGATACAAAATGTTTATCTATAACTTTTTGTGGTTCAAGAATCAACTTTTATTCTTCATCTAATTTTGGAAGTTCTATTTACATTGGCATATTTTTTCCCAAAACCTTTTTTAGGCAAGATACATGAAAAACTGTATGAATGCAAGAAGAAGGAAAATATAACTTCTATACCACTTGTGCAATCCTATGAATAATTATTTAGGGCCATAACATTTTTGAGCTAATTCTTTATTCTTCTTTTTCTTGAATGAAGATTGCTTATAATGCTATAATCTAAAAATACCCAATTACCCTCCTCAAATTATCTTTCACTTCAATGTTGTTCCCCTTGTTGTTTTATCATGTTTCATGTCATTTGAAGGTTTTCCATAATAATTTTCAAATTTTCTTTAGTATTTTCCATATGTGACTCTGTTTCCTATACTTTTGACTTATCTTGCAAAAAGTATGAGATACTAGGAGTTGGATATCCATAAAGGGCCTTAAATGGGGAAATTTTAGTAGATGTGTGATAGGTAGTATGATAGTATCATATTACGATTCTTCCTTGAGGAACCCACTTCATCCATTAAGAATGCTTTTCTAAAGAGTAACATTGTATATAACCTTAAAAACATTTGTTAACTATTTTTGTTTGACCATTTCATTGTGTTTGATATGTAGAACTCATGGTAGCTAGTGTTTCTCCACTCATATTAAATAATTATTTCCAAAAGTTTCTTGTTACTATTACTTTAGGAAAACCATGAAGACTATGAATTTATTTCACGGACACTTCTGCCACTTGGCTTGTTGTTTATGTACTTTGAGCTCTACAAAAAAAATCTACAAAATTTGTCTATATAAATGACCATAAAAATGTAATACTTACCTTTATATTTCAGTAACCCTGTAATAAATTCTATTGATATATCTTCTAGTCTTTGAATATGTATGTGGAATGGTTGAAGTAACCCTAGAGATTTTAATATCTCTCTTTTATTTATTATGCAAACCTGACCTTCTCTTACAAAATTTTGAATATCTTTCTTCATTCCTTCCAAAAATATATTTTTTGATCCTTTGAGATGTTTTAAGGAACCCTGTGTCCTACCATCAGAGAGACATGGGACTCCCTTAATATTTGTTTATTCAAATATGCTTGCGTGCATAAAAATATTCTACATTTGCTCCAAAGTATATCTCTCTTTCACTCCCAATGCTCCATAGAGTTAATCCCATCCTTTATAAATTTTAGTTTTTGTTTAGTACTATTGTCATTTTTCCATTATGGCAAGCTTCTTCTAGCCACCTAGGAATAGGAAATGTAATTGGATATAAATTTGAGGCCTCTTCTATTTTAGAAAGAGCATCATGTACTAAATTTTCCTTACCCTTTTTGCAGATTATCTCAAAATTAAAACTTTGCATTTTTTCTCTTCATTTTTGTTAATCTTCCAATGAAATCCATAGCTTCAAAAAAAAATTTATGATATCATGGTATATCTTGACTTTAAAGTACCTCCCAATGATATACTATCCCCATTTTTTATTGCATGTAATATTGCTTCCATTTATTTTTCATACGTAGATTTCACCAAATATTTTCTTTGAATTCCTTGCTTTTAAAAGCCAATGATATCCCTTATCGTGTTAATGTTACGTAAATTCCTTGTCCTAGTGCCTCACACTCTACTATGAATGTTTTACCAAAAGTAGGTGCAACCGATGTTGGTGTAGAAGACATGGCATCCATTAAAAGAGAGAATGCCAAAGTAGCCTCATCATTCCATATAAATGATATTTTCTTCAAGCGATATGTGAGTGGACTCGAAATGCATGCATAATTCTTAACAAATGATCAATAATATCATGTAAGTCTAAAAAATCTTCTAAGAACCTTGATTTTCTTAGGAATAGGTCATTTTGTAATAGCTTGCATCTTTTGAGGCTCCAACTTCACTCCTTCCTTTAAAACAATAAGAACCAAATACTCGAATTCTTATTTCCCAAAATCACATTTGGATATTTTTACATAAAAATGATTGTTCTCAATAATTTATATAACTTTTCCACATGTTTAGTGTGGTATTCCCATGATTTATTATAAATATGTGTATTATCAAAGAAAACCAACACAAATTTTATAAGATGGGATCAAACAAAATTGTTCTTAAGTCGAGCCCGCCAGACTTCAAACGGAAATAAACCATAATTCAAACCAAATTCACATTCCAAAATAGCTTGCTAACGTCAGCCAATTTTGTGATGCGAAAACCAATTGAATTCCGCCCTAATCTTTTTCAGGTCCGAAGTTGGGCTGGCGTACGGAGGGAGAGTTGTGATGCAAATTTCTTATCAAATTCACCCTAATCTTTTTCGGGTCTGGATTTCCACTGCGCGAGCGGCCCAAACAAAGATATGCTCCAATCAATTTCTACCACGTGTCCTTAATCAAAACTTGCCCTGCTCCCGGCTGCGGGTGCATTCGATGGCGTTTAAGGCGATGGGACATGGATGTGGCGATTTCATATCAATCGCATTAAGTTTTAATGCTGTTTAATTAAGTTCTAAGGTTTTCACATCAAATCCACATTAATTAAGTTTCAACACTGTTCAAGATCGGACCTCCACTCCCCGTGCTTATCCACATGTCGACATCCGTCGTTCTCACTAATGATCGCAGATTAATTATGATGGGCATCTCTCGATTTCATTGCGCTCACGATAAACAGATTTTTGTTGTTGTCTTTCTACCTGAGCGCTTCTAGGTACATCACGGCTCATCGGGACGAGAAGGAGAAGTGGCCACACCGAACCGCCAGACCTTGCCGCATATCCTCGCATTTCTCTCACCGTCCACCCGTTTTCCTCTATTTCTTGGAATTTTGCTTCTCTGTCTCCTCTTGTGCCCACTACTAGCGAGACTGCACCCATGCCTCGTGTGTGTCAAAGGATGCGTTGCCGCAGGGGGAGCACTAGAGGTCAACCTCTGCGCGCTCCCTCCAGCCCCTCAACCGAGTCGTCGTCACCACTCAAAGGAGTCATTACGCAGGTCGATATCTAAATACTAGGAGTGGGCGGGGTTGGGTTGTAGGATCAGGCCACCGCATTGATTCCACTGCTCCTCATTTCCCCACCACTAGTTCACCTTCAGCTCCCACGACGCGCACTGCACAATTTTCCTTTAATTTCTCTTTGAAACACCCGCGAATCACGGCTTTAGTCACTGTGGTCTTCCGCGAGGAGGCCCAAACGGAGGAAGAATGCACCCGTCCAGCAGGTCTGAGCTCGGAAAAAGCTGGCCAGCATTTGGGCGTTTAGGAGGGGAGCCGTGGCATGCATATGGAGGTAGCACCCAGCGATCCTGGACCTTCCGAAGGATGGTGCCGAATCGTGGAGGAGCCACCAGAGGAGTAGTTTGGTTAATTTTTTTTTCTTGCTTTAAACTCACTTAATTAAATGCTTAGATGAGCCATCAATGACCTTATAATATTTTTTTTAATTTCCGTAAATTAAAAATTCAAGACTGGTTTCCCTGTATGAGGGCAGTCTTCTTAATTTTTTGATTTTTTGATGACAAATTTTCCATGAGTCTGGGCAATGATTTTGACTTCAGTGTAATTTTATTCCCACTGTTAATAGATTAAATTTACTTAGAAAAACAATTTTTTCCCTGTTTCTATTTTAAACCTGTTTTTTGAAATACAGAGCCATGTTTATATGGTCTACGTATTATACTCTTTCTCTGTATATCGAGTACAGGAACCTTTTTGCTATGAACAGGGTGGATGTTGTAGCGGGCTAGTAATGGAAACAAGTGAGCCTAAACCTTACATCTCGGATGCAACAAATGGTTACCAATTTTGGAATCAAATGAGCCTGATCGTACAAGCGAGCCTGGGTTTCTGCAGATGGTTTTATTTCCGGGAACAAGCGAGCCAGAACATACAATCGACCCTGGGTTTATACATATTTTTGCTCTATCATGGATGCTTTTTGTGTGAGGTGTATATCAACAGTACATGTCTCTGCACATTTCCTATATCTGCTTTATGATACTATTTTATGTGTTGACAGGTTATCACTCTGCCTTCTAGCGATGTTGGTTTATTGATATGGTCTGATGGTATTTTTATATTTTGGACATATCACACTCCTCACATGATTAGCGTTTTTATCTGTTCAAGGATTTTGGGTACTTTAATTTGTATTTGGAACAATGGATGTCGGTACGTACTCTATCTGTTGCTTTACTATTCTACATACTGCTATTTCACTTTCTTATAGATGCCTCGGACATATTTGGATTCTTTCTCAGATTTGTCGATAATCTCCATGTGGACCGTTACTGGGTTTTATATCATGTCCCTGTATGTGACATGGGGTATTTTTCTATCATTGTCTGGGGTGGGACTTCCACTTTTCTGGATGGATATTTGGGTTCCAATCTTCGGATGTGAAAATGTAATGACTTCATGGACTGTTTTACTTCATATAATATATTCAAAACAACATTTTTTCTCTTGTGAAAAAAAAATGATTAATGTTTATCACTCTGCCTTCAAAACTAACGATGCTGGTCTATGTTGCTGGTTTATTGATATGGTCTGATGGTCTTTTTATATTTTGGACATATCACACTCCTCACATGATTAGCGTTTTTCTCTGTTCAAGGATTTTGGGTACTTTAATTTGTATTTGAAACAATGGACGTTGGTACTCTATCTGTTGCTTTACTATTCTACATAATGCTATTTCAATTTCTTATAGATGCCTCGGGCATATTTGGATGCTTTCTCAGATTGTCGATAATGTCCATGTGGATCGTTACTAGGTTTTATATCAAGTCCCTGTATGTGACATGGGGTATTTTTCTATCATTGTCTGGGGTGGGACTTCCACTTTTCTGGATGGATATTTGGGTTCCAATCTTCAGATGTGAAAATGTAATGACTTCATGGAATGTTTTACTTCATATAATATATTCAAAACAACGTTTTTTTTCTTGTGAAAAAAAATGATTAATGTTTATCACTCTGCCTTCAAAACTAGCGATGCTGGTCTATGTTGCTGGTTTATTGATATGGTATGATGGTCTTTTTATATTTTGGACATATCACACTCACATGATTAGCGTTTTTCTCTGTTCAAGGATTTTGGGTACTTTAATTTGTATTTGGAACAATGGACATTGGTACTCTATCTATTGCTTTACTATTCTACATACTGCTATTTCACTTTCTTATAGATGCCTCCGGCATATTTGGATGCTTTCTCAGATTTGTCGATAATCTCCATGTGGACCGTTACTGGGTTTTATATCATGTCCCTGTATGTGACATGGGGTATTTTTCTATCATTATCTGGGGTGGGACTTCCACTTTTCTGGATGGATATTTTGGTTCCAATCTTCAGATGTGAAAATGTAATGACTTCATGGATTGTTTTACTTCATATAATATATTCAAAACAACGTTTTTTCTCTTGTGAAAAAAAAATGATTAATGTTTCTCACTCTGCCTTCAAAACTAGCGATGCTGGTCTATGTTGCTGGTTTATTGATATGGTCTGATGGTCTTTTTATATTTTGGACATATCACACTCCTCACATGATTAGCGTTTTTCTCTGTTCAAGGATTTTGGGTACTTTAATTTGTATTTGGAACAATGGACGTCGGTACTCTATCTGTTGCTTTACTATTCTACATAATGCTATTTCACTTTCTTATAGATGCCTCGGGCATATTTGGATGCTTTCTCAGGATGTCGATAATCTCCATGTGGACCGTTACTGGGTTTTATATCATGTCCCTGTATGTGACATGGGGTATTTGTCTATCATTGTCTGGGGTGGGACTTCCACTTTTCTGGATGGATATTTGGGTTCCAATGTTCAAATGTGAAAATATAATGACTTCATGGATTGTTTTACTTCATAAAATATATTCAAAACAACATTTTTCCTCTTTTAAAGTTTCATTTTTATTTTTTTAAATTGAACCCGCTGTCGCTATACCGACGCCTTGTAAGCGTCAGAATTGCGATAGCTTAAAAACGTCAGAAGAGCGACAGTATAAAAACGTTGGATGAGCGACGTTCAAAACGTCGGACCACATTTCGTCGGAATTGCGACAGTTTACAAACATCGGAAGAGCGACGTTCAAAACGTTGAACCACATTTCGTCAGAATTGCGACAGCTTACAAACGTCAGAATAGCGACATCCAAAACGTCGGACCACATTGCGTCGGAATTGTGACCGTTTACAAACGTTGGAAGAGCGACGTTCAAAACGTCGAACCACATTTCGTCGTAATTGTGACAGTTTAAAAATGTCAGAAGAGCGACGTTCAAAACGTCGGACCACATTTCGTCGGAAGTGTGACAGTTTACAAACATCGGAAGCGCGACGGTTTGGGAAACGTTGGAAGAGCGACGCTTGTTTGGAAGCGACGGAAAAACTGTCGATAGTGCGACACTTTTTAAGTGCATTGGAACTACGACGGTATGGAAAACCACGTTTTTCCTGCCCTCGAACTGTCGCTCTTGCGACGACTATGTGTCGAAATAGCGACGAATTGGCTGTCGGAAATTCTGCCAAATTTTCTAGTGATCCTATGCCATTGACAGATTGGGTCTCGAATATTGTTCTTGTTAATAAGAAAAAAGGGAACATTCAGGTTTTCATTGATTACCATGATATCAATCGAGCTTGTCCTAAGGACAATTAACTCACTCCTTTTATCGACAAGATCATTGATGAATGTGCCAGGAGTGAGATTTTTTCCTTTATGAATGGTTTCACTAGCTATAACCAGATTAACATTGCTCAAGCTTATCAACACAAGAGCGTGTTTATTTGTCTATGGGGGACTCCCTTTTGACTTGAAGAATGCCAGGGCCACCTTCCAGCGAGCTATGTCGTATGTTTTTCATGACATCAAGCACATAGTTTAGCCATATCTTGACGACCTTCCTGCTCATTCTGCAAAATGTCGAGATCAACCGGAATACCTTAGAGCTATCTTCCTTCACTGTTGACGCTATAATATCAGGTTGAATCCTCATAAGTATGTCTTCAACGTCAAATCCGGTCAGCTCCTAGGTTTCATGGTGTCCAAAGACTGAATCCGCATCGATCCTCTAAAAGTCGAGGCAATCATCAATTTTCCTCCTCCCTCTTCTGTTCATCGATTGCAAAGTTTACAGGGGAAAGCCAATTTCCTCCATTGCTTCATACTAAATTATTTCATGCTTGCCAAAGGCTTTACTTGCTTATTGAAAAAGGGAATCTTGTTCTTATGGGACGAAATTTCCTAAAGCTCTTTTGATGCATTGAAACGAGCCCTCATTAGTGCTCTGTTATTGCATCCTCCCAATTATCACTGCAATTACTATCTATATTTGGCCACAACAAAAATATTGGTATGGTGCTGGTTCAGGATGATGATGATGGTCAAGAGCATGTAGTGTACTACTTGAGGCGCAATCTATTTGATACTAAGACCCATTATGCTCACGTAGAGAAACTCGCGCTGGCTGTTATCCATGTTGATCAGCGTTTTCGTCACTACATTCTCCTGCACAAAAAATTGGTTATTTATGATTGCAACCCCATGAATTACATTCTCACACGTTATTTTCTTGGGGGAAAGTACTCAAAATGGATTTTCATCCTTCAAGAGTTCAACTTAGAATTCACTGCTCATAAGTCTAAGAAATCCCTGGTCTTTGCTAAGTTGATTTGTGATCTTCCCACTGTGGATGATCCCACTCCTCTTAATGAGTCCATTCCCTATGCGACTCTCTTTCTCATTATTACTCTTGACCCATGGTATGGATACATCATTGTCTATCTCCAGACCCAAAATTTTCAGCTAGAGCTATCACACTTTGAGTGACGATGGATTCACTACTAGTCCCAACCTTACTGTATCGTTGGATAAAACCTATATCACATTGGTATTGAATCTTTCCTCCATCAATGTTTGACTCTCGAGAAAGTTGAGAAAGCTCTCAATGACTACCACTCCGAGGCTTGTGGTGGTCACATGTCTGGTTACGTTACTGCCCAAAAGATCCTTCGTGCAAGATATTTTTGGTCATCTATTTTTAAATACTGCATTATCACAATACAAAAATGCCATGACTACTAGATATACTCTTAGAAAGAGCATGCCCCAACCTCACCCTTGCACCTAGTTGTGACCGTTAGACCTTTTGCGAAATGGGGCATAGATTTCATTACCTATAACCCTCGCTCAGCTGGGGGGCATGGTTATATCATCGTTTCTGTCAATTATTTCACTAAATGGGCCAAAGCGATGCCTACATATGATAATGAAGGTCTAATTGTAGAGAAATTCCTATTCAATCATGTCATAGCTCGGTTTGGTGTCTGGTGGGTAGGTCTATTCCTCTCCCCTTGTCGAGCTTGTTTCCACATCCTGATAGGGGTTACCTTATTAGGAGAATGACCCAAGTTCATCCCAGCCATATGGTTGTAGGTTTGCGTAGCTGTGACGCTGGTGAAATGGTCCACAAGGGTGCAGATACCATACCGATCAAGGAGGTTGCCTTGTGGTGTGTCCTTGTTATCGTCTTGGGGGAACCTCGAAAGTGATTATCATTGATCATGCTCTCACTTTCACAATCATATGATGACATATCTAATTTCTTAGTTGGGGTTACATCACGATAGCTCCACCCCATATTATCCACAGGCCAATGGCCAGGTTGAGGCTGTCAACAAAGTCTTGGTGGATATGCTTCAACACACCATTGGGAAGCACAAACGAAATTGGAATCTCATTCTCTTCTTAGCTTTGTGGGTGTACTAGACCTCTGCTAATATTTCCACCGGATTCACACCATCCCAATTGGTGTATGGTATAGAGGCCACAATCCCGATCGAGTGTGAGATTCCTTATCTGAAGCTAGTTGTTGAGCTACTTCCTAGTACTTCGACAGCAGAGGAACGTCTATTATATCTCGAGCGTCTTGATGAGACCTATAGGCTTGCTACTTTAGTTATTGAAGCAAATAAAATATAAGTTAAAGCTGAATATGAAAAAGCTGCCAAACCTTGCATTTTATCCGAAGGTGACTTGGTCCTACTTTATGACCAAGCTCGTGATAAATTGGAAGGAGGAAAACTCGAGCCAATATTGCATGGGCCCTATACCATTCAACGAGTATTGGAACGAGGAGCCTATGAGCTAGCAGATTACAACGAAAATCCATTGGTTGATCCCCAAAATGGGCTCTACCTAAAAAAATATTACGCTTAATCATGAGTGTGATAATTTGTACATCAATGTTTTATTCATTAGTGTGCATTGGTTGATTTTTTGGTGTGATTGTTTGCTTTTCATACATGTTTCCTCTGCTCACCTTGTGTTCCACTTGGTTTGCATATGCTTTCGAATCATTACGTCGGTTTTAATGATGGCGCTTGCCGTAGCACATGGAACCTGTCTTCCGCAGCATGGGAACTCTTTGCCCTTGATGGCGAGTTGATTAATTTACAAGGTATTTTTTTGGGTCGAACAACTAACAATATTGTCGAATATAGTGTGGGAATCGAACTATTATCAGATGCCATTGATCTCATAATTAGATATTTGGTTGTTAAGTTAGACTCACAACTCGTTGTGTTACAATGAATGGCCATTATTTTGTGCAAAATACTCAAATTTTGCATATGTATTTGTGTGTTCGATTATTGGAAAGAAATTTTGATTTTATCACATATCAAAATTTTCAAAGATGTTTAAACACATTAACAGATACATTAGCAAATCATGTATTAGATAGAAATTTGTGCAATATGTAAAAAACAAAGACATCATTATGATACACAAATAGCTGTAGAAACGTGCACACACACAGACACACACACACACACACACACACACACACACACATATATTTCGGTTTGTCAAGTGTGTTACATCAAAAATCTCAAAAAATCTGTGTTCAATTACAAAAATGGCTCTTCGAGCCTAGATCAGTGAAAAAAATGTAAAAAAAGGGCCATTATCTGTCCACATGGTGCTTATGGTAGCAGGTGACTAGTCATATCACTCGCTAGAGTAATCTACATAGCCTACCTGAAACCTCGACCGTATGCCTCTAGAGGAATAGAGGAATCTCATCGAAGGTAGCATAATTTGGGATGCCTCTCGTAAGGCCAATGAGGTTCCACTCTAGCTCGACTGTTGTATCTTCTCCCTCCTCATAAGGAGCATCCTCTGCTGGGTGGGATACCCTCCGCACAATCAGTGACATACCAGGTGGTCTTTGAGGACCCATATCTATAAACACATCGTTATTTTATGTTTCAGAATACATAACAAAAACATTCAAAAAGTAAAAAATGTTAAAAAAACATTTTTTACCTACATCATTCCACTGTGTGCCTAGTGGAATGGGTAGATCTAGATCTCCTTTGAAGTCGATG
This sequence comes from Pinus albicaulis, assembly GCA_034641835.2. Lineage (NCBI taxonomy): Eukaryota > Viridiplantae > Streptophyta > Pinopsida > Pinales > Pinaceae > Pinus > Pinus albicaulis. The sequence continues at coordinate 700,548,735 of CM076578.1, forward strand.
CTAGTATATGCAAATTCCTCAACCACGATGAGTTGACGACGTAACCAACTGAAAAAAGCTGTCAAGAAATGCATCTATTGGTCTCCACCTTGTTGGGGCTTGATCTCACACCATCTCATCGGCCTCGAGTCCCTCGGGGTTGGATCATGGATCTCCAACCACTGGTATTGAAACAATGGTACTCTCTCTAAGAAGAAGGTCACCCAGATGGATCCGTACCGGAATTGTTTCAGTCACCCTATCTTGAACTTGGTCAAATGGCTCTTCATATTGGCCAGTAACCCCTCACACATGTTAAACATCATTTGGGCCAGAAATTCCACCACATATTGGAACTGAGATTTCGTTGCCTCATGAAATTTCTGGGCTCCTGAAACTCTAGTTATGCAGTGAATAATTGTGCACAAGGGAAGTACTATGATAGAAGAAATATCTATCTTCCCGCTCTCAGCTTTTTGAGGCCCGGGACAGTGTCTCTGGATGAGTATACTGGTACTCTCACCCCCTGCGTGAGCTCCAGAGAGTTGGATTCTCTCCCCTCTCCTGGATAAACCAGTAATGAAATATATTTCCATCACATCTAATTCCAAGTCCTGGTCCCCGAAGACAAATATTTGTTAGTCCACATCCCAAAAGCCAATAAAATATTGGAGTAGCTCTAGCTGATCTCTCAGCCCTGATGTTGGAATAATTTCAAAAAGCCACAATCGTGCAACACATTTACGCAATTTTGTTCTTGTAGTGCTTGGTGGTCCTCCACCTCATGGCATTTTTCTTTCCATTAAATCACCATCTCTATGGAAAACATCTGCAAAACATGTTTAAAATTTATTTTAGGAGCTTTCACAGGAGTAATTTTGGAAATTATCCATTGATATGGGTGGATTTATTGTTTCAAAATCCCCCCTGTGGCCAGCAAGACTATCCCAAATAATTTGGCGCTGGTGGCACCCTGCCCTAACGGGCTAAACGCGACCAACACGGGGCCAATAACTCGAAATCGCGTTGTTCGCGAGCGATTTTGAGGTTTGAAATCCTCCCCCTAATCTCCTTATTTCTCTAACTAAATGATAATGAATGGAATTAAAATTAAGAGGAGGCTTAGAGCTCTTACCTGATGCTGATAGATCGATGAATGGTGTCCTGGATCAGTCACACCACTGATTTGAAGTTCAGAGGGAAAATGGGTAAAATGCACCTCTCAAAATAGAAAGGTGAAAATGAATTTACTTTTTGGTCTATTTATATATTTTTGAAAAAAATTCACCATTATTTTATTATTTTTCCTCGATATCAGTGATGTTTACTGTTTTTGAGTAGTAATAGGACTTGCACACTTTTGGTGATTATTTCTGATATAAATGAGTTGTATTTTTTCTCTTTTTTCGGGCTCGATAAACATTTACAAAAAAGGAACCCCCCTCGAGTAAAATTTCAGCTCTTTTCTGACTCTGAAAAATGAAAATATTTCTGAGTACTTGTTATTTTGAACTCGTTAAAGTGAATGAATTGACATGATATCAGTATAAGTTTACCCCTTTTTTGGGAATTAGGAATTACAAGTTGTGGAATTTGAATCTGATTTGGGACAACAAAAAATTGGAATTCTTGGGCTAATTCTTTAAGTTTGGGATTGAAAAGAGCAGATTTCAAAGAGATGAACATAGGAGGTCTTGGTTTCACCTTCTATAGAAGAATCAGATTCAAAATTTGTCTCTTGATGGGATGAGATAAATTCAACTTTATTTTTTTGAGCTAAAAATTTAGATAAGTTGAAAGTCAAGCCTTCAGGAACACTCCCTTGTAGTGGATGAGAAGAGGATGACCCAACAACTGGATTTTGAGACAAAGGAAAATACTCTTGCTGAGGGGTAATAAAAGACTGATATTTAGGATGAGTTTGAAGGAAATTTAGAATGGTTTTAAAATATTCTTCAGTTTGTTATCACTCATATTTTCCTTGAAGTTGTTGGAAGAGGAAAGGGGTCCGAGGTAACCAAAAACCAATCTTTTAGATACAAAATCTAGCCAATCTATACCCAGAGAGGGCGCTCTCTGTAAAATTTAGCTTTGTTTTAGAAGATATTAGGCTAGTTATAAAGTCTAGGGGTTTTGTTTGAATTTTGGGTGGTGGAATTCAATAGCTGAGGGCAAGATTGAGTAGTTTAGTCCAATTGGCTAATGGAGTAAAAAAGGATAACTTAACTGGATTAAGTCTCTTAACAAAAGATGGTTTCACAAGGCAAGATAATCAAACAGAGAACAATTATAAATCTTAAAGTGAATGGAACGAAATCTAAATGGAGGAAAGGCAATTAAGAATCTTTCAACACATTTATCAGAGGGAAAATTGAGTGATTTTTAACAAAGAGAAATTAAGTATTCTTTATTAAATAATCAAAATGCTTAAACCAGAAAAACAGGAGCAATTAAGATTTCACTGTTTAAACCAGTTTAGAAGAAAACATTTAGAATAACAATGATTAAAATCAGATTACACTTAAGAACTTTCTGATTTATTCCTTTTCATTAATTATTCAGAAATGAAACACAGTGATATAATAAATAGATATAAAGACTTTAAAACACAAGAGAAAGATGACTTATTCATCCGTAGTCTGACACATGAATCCTGTAAAAAGTCTTTCGCATCAATTCCACATCCAGTTAGCTTCACAAAATTTCTCCAATAGCACTTTATTCCAAATAGTCAATGTTACAGCAAAGTCTAAAAAATCCACCCCCTCTCAAATACTTCCAAGAGTGAAGTATTTATACAAATTCTAAACTAAAATATCTTGAAAAAATATCAAGATTAGTTCACAAATCTCTCCAACTATTTTACATAAATAGAACTTAAGTAAAGGACACTCAAACTAATTCATCTATTTGGCACTATTTTTTATGAATAGGTGATGAAAAAGAGGATAATTCGAATTTGATCCAACTCTTAGTTGATGATGAGGCATCCAAGTCACTAACTGCTTCCTTTCTATGTGCATTCTGCTCCAACAATTCTGCAAACTTGGGGTCCAATGATATCTTTGTATTTCTCAATCCGTAATAGATATGTAAAACGTGAAAGAGGTTACTGGATATAAATATGTTGGTGAGATAAACCTCTTTCAATTTCCTAAAATTCCTCTCCAGATGTGCAAAATAGGCTCTGCAACAAGATGTGTAAAACAAAGTTTTACAGAATCTGAAAAATAACCTTTAAAGATGTGCATGTATCTCTGATTCTGAAATCACTGTGAAAAAATTGAGATAGGTTTTTGTAGATAGGTCTCTTAGGAAGAAAAACCTCCTTCAGTTTTGTATTATGTATTTCATATTGGCCACAATATTCTCTTCAAAATGATGAATTAACTGAAATTTTCTACAAAAAGTGCTTTCCAACATTGTTTAATATTTCCAAAACTATAATAGCTGTTAGAAAAGTGAGAGAGGTTTTTGTAGATGGTCCTCTTAAGAACATAAAAATCCTTAATTTTTTTAAAATTCATCTTGTATTGATCACAATAGTTTCTGAAAAACAATGACTAAAACTTGCAATTTTTGCAAAAATGTTTCTTCTTGTTGTGTTTTTCATCTTTTCACTTTTTTGTTCTTTTGACTGTTTTACTTTCACTTTAAACAAACTTCAATGTTGGTGAAAGTATTTTCATCTCTTTTTACCATTTTACTGTATCTGTAATTACTTTTACTGTTTACCTGTGACAGCTCTGTAACTTCATTTTAACTTTCACTCTGACTTTTACCTGATACACTTTAACCACTGATACTCTTTAACTGTCATGCTCTCTAACCTCTATTTATCCTTTTATCCTCCTTTATCATGACTTACTATAGTAAAAAATAAAAAATTCATGTAAGGATAATTTTACAAAAGTTCAAACATTTCTTTCCATCATTTAGCTTCCGGTATTCTGGTTCTTTGCAGCGGCAAAAAGTTCGAAGAGGATTTTCACTGAGAACAAGGTTTTTAATTTGGAAATCCCTATCTACTAGAGGCAGATAGTCTAAATCTCTGTGAGGGGAATTCAAGGGTGCGACATTCAAAGCCACGGGAATTTCCATTTCTGGTTCTTGTGGATTCAGAAATGAATTGTGGGTTTTGACGAAAAACGAGCACAGTCACAGGTTGGGGAAGGCAATTTGCAATTGAGGAATGAACTAAAGACCAGTCTTAAAATCTGCTTCAGTTTTTCGTGTAGAATTTAAAACAAAGGCCAAGGTTTTACAGAGTTTAACGGGAACTAGGGTAAATACCTATTTTCCGGGAAATAAACAGTGACTAAACAGGTGTTGGCTATGGCGGATGAATTCTGGATTACTCGACTGCAATTTTCTTCAGCACGAGAGCAGTTGATGGCATTCGACAGTTGGTTTTGGATTTTTCTGCATGAGACTCTGGTCGTTACACAAAACAATGAAAATTACGCGGGCATATTTGTTTTATTCGCAAAGTCAAAAGGTTGGCGGGTTTTTAATGGATGATGTCAGCAAGTACGGAGGCTTCGTCAGGAAAGACAGGCGGTAATAGGTTTCCATCGCACTGCTTTTGGGACAGGGCGGTTTTGAGCGGATGGGTAGCGATTCCATACGATGAATGATGCGTGGTACTGTACGATCCAGAAAACAGCTTGGCCATCGCGCGTTATCGTTCGGACGTGGATGGCTAGCGATATGGATAATAACCATTGATCTCAGATTGATTGATCGAATGGTGGTCGGGAAAGGGAGATGACATGGATTTAATAGGGCGGGCCCAATGCAATTAATTATGAAATAATCATATCGGGGATGTTTTGATTGACGGATTAAGTTATTAATTAACCTGGAGGGTTAATTAATCCTTTTATACATCGGAGAGACGTGCTTGATGATTAATCAAAATTTTGACTAATCAATCATGATTAACACATTAATATGGTTATTTTTCAGCCAAAGGGGCGGGATATTATTATTTGGGAATTTTATTATTAAAATAATACAGGAAAAAGGGAATTTACAAGGATTTAAATAATAAATTAAAAATTAATATGAAAAAATGAGCTAAAGCGCTAAGTGTAAAACATTAAAGTAATGTATTTAACTTATGCTTGCATGAATAGGGTTTTTGTGAAATATTGCATGATTTTCCTGAGTAAAATGGGATTTTACTTAGGAAAAGTTTTCTTAGAGGTGAATGAATGTCATGATGAATATTTTTAAGTACTTAGGCTTTTCCAATTATTGGGCCGAGGGTCCGGTCCCTCCAAAAGTCAAGGAAATGCCTTGAGCCCCTTTAATTTTCAAATACCTTAGTACTTAGGGGAAATTAATAAAGTTTTTACGGAAAAATGAGAGGGGAAGTTAATAATTTGACTTTGCCTTACATGAAATTCTTGCAGTGTATTGTCTGCCTTTGCACTTGTGATGAAAGTTACAATTTTAACCATCTAAAGCCATCATTCATCACATGTAATTCAACAACGTCATCTACCTACCCTACCTACTTTACCCTACCATTTTTCTTCTTTATTAGGGTGCACTTAAACTGGCAAACCCTCATCACACTTTTTCTTTTACATATGGAAATCTATCTAGTTCTAACCTTATTACATCCAAGGGCTCAGATTAAACTGTTGAGCTCCTTTTATTTACTCTACCTATCTACTTACCTGCCAAGATTAAACAGTTTGGTCAGATTTTATTCTCTATCTCTAAAACATGAAATTGAAAAATGAACTAGCCAAGCTTAAACTGTTTGACTATTCATCAATTATGGCACAAAATACAAGTTGCACACAATTTTGTTTATTACATAAGAGAAAAAAGTAGTGGCATTTAGACTTGCACACTTTCCTTGGCCTTTCTTTTGGTGGGGTTCATTTTATTTTACTTTTTTGGCCATTTTTTATTCTTTTCACCCTTTGATTTTTCTTTTAGGGTATACCCTCTTTACATTAAAATTTTTTGATTTTTGAGAATATGGAAAACCTTTGCAACAAGAAAAGGTATGAACATATTACATAGCCCATCAAGTCAATCATGAAATATGACACCTATTGGTATAGGAGTCTAACACTGGCTCCACTTGGGGATGGCTTTTCCTGGTGAAAAGTCAAGAACAACAAGTCAGTTGGCCTCAAAATGATTTTGACTAAACTATGGAATCTTCTTCTGCTTGTTGCTTTATTTTATGTATGACAGTAACATTTCTGAAGCTTAGGGCCTTCTCCTCGCGCTTCAACTCCAGTAATTTACTATCCACTCAAAACTTAAAACTTTGTTTCCCAGTTGGAAATCTTCTACCTTGGTCCAATCCCAAACATGCATTTGCTGTGGATGAAAATCTTGAATTGAATATAGTCCTTTTTCTGTAACCTGAAATCTAATATGAAACTAAAACAACACACAAAATTTTTCAAACCAACTTAATGAAAAACTAGCTGAAAATTGAAAACTAAAAAAAGAAAAATGCTCAAAATCCTGATTTTATTAGCACTCATATGCCTACTCAATCTACTATTAATTTTATTGAATTAGGTAATACAACAATGCCAATGAAGCCAGTCAAGTAGTTGTAGAAATGAATGGATAACTTGACTGCTTGTCATCAAGCTTGGAAGTATAACTTGATCATGTGTCTTCATAATCAATGATAAGATGTGAAATGACAATTGCTGATATATTTGATCCTCATAGATAAAACATGTTTGCAGATTTGAGCTAAAAATATTCTCCATATAATTTGCTATAGGATCGTTAAAAGCATAATGTATGATTTGTGCTTCTAGGCCTTCAATGACTAGTTGCTCAGTTTTATTTTGACTATTAATCCTTGAAACTATTTTTTCAGTCTTGTGTTTGAAAGAATAATCATCCTCAATCTGCAAGTCAAAAGATAGTACAATTTTCTCTTGCTTAGGAGAAGGAAGATTTTCAAAGAATTCTTTAGGATTTCGGAAATTGTATGACTAAATTTGAGAATGCAAAAGTTTAATTTCATTTTCATAATTTTCAGAAATTATCTCAAGAACACATATTTTCAGTTTAGGAGAATATTTTCTTGATTTCAAAAGAAGGAAGAAAGCTCTTAGAAAATCCTCATCAAGCTGAAGTTCTAATATCTCATCCCTCAAAATAGCTAGTGATTGTTTTTTGAAATTATCATAATTATCATCATACTGATCATATTTAGGCAAATCTTCAGAATAAGGAATGTCATCAATTATAAACATTGGATCAACAGATTTCTCTTCCAACAATCCCAATATATCTTGATTAGACTGGTTGCATTCTATTTGAAATTCATTATTTTGCTCAATAGGAGTGCTATCAAGTAATGGGCCTTTTTGGGAAGGTAAAATAACATGAGCATCAACTTGTTCTTCTGTCTCTTTATGGATAAAAAATTTAGTACATTCATCAACATTAGAAGAAGTAGAAACAATTTCTTCATTATGTAAATATTTTGAGGATGGTTTCATGTTTAGAAGCAAATTGATTTCTTCTTCGGTGAGGGGGGGTGGGAATCTCCGAATTCTTAGATTGAAATGACAATTGTTTTTTCCCTTATTTAAAAATTGATCATGAGGTTGAAAATTTTCTTTAACTTCATTCAAAAGATTAAATGAAACATCATTTGTTATCACAGAGGGGCTTTTTGGATCTTGATTCATATCCCAATTTATTTCATTTTTGTTTAATTCCTCTTGATTATTATGAAATTTAACTTGAGAATGAAAGTTATGGACTTCTTCTAATAATTCTTCAGGAAACCAATTTCCAAAATCTTCATCAGTATTTTAAAGGTAACATATAAGATCTTCAGCTTGATCAAAACAATTTTCAGCTAATGATAAAGATGGAAAATCTTCTTTGTAATGCTCATAAAATACCTTATGAAAATCTTTTAGAGAACATATACTAGCAGGTTTGAGAGCTTCATACCATTCCCTTGCTTTTCCTTTTAAGGATGCCATAAATATCTTTATGAGGCAATCCTCATGCCAATCGCCCTTCAATCTTGATGAGTGTATATGAAATGTAATGAGATGCAACAAAGGATTATCATTATTTTCATCTTGAAATATGGGCAAATTGCTACCCCAATTTACCTTTGGTAATTTGTGTGGAAATCCAGGTATGTGATTTCTGCTCATGGGAGCATATCTTCGTTTTATTCTTGGATCATATTGAAAATAAGTCATAATGAAAAATCCACTTTATCTGTACAATCAAGTTAGATCCTTATATAAAATACAATACATATTGAATCTTAATGAGAAATAACATAATGTCTTGGATTAAGATCCAAGTTGAAAGCCTGATCTTTCCATATTGTTCTTCTAGGTTCATTCCTCCAGTGGAGTCTTGATTGTGAAACTGATTTGGAGTCGCCAGGTGGATGATTTTAACCTTTTTGTGTCTAATCAGTGTCCACCATCATAGATTAGATCTAAACCTGTAAAATATTTCTGAAGAAAAAGGTTAGTCTTCCCTAGGGGAGTCGCCACTATGTTATCACTCAGATTTTTATTGAAGTTGTTGGAAGAGGAAAGGGGTCTGAGGTAACCACAAGCCAATATTTTAGATACAGAATCTAGCCAATATGTACCCAGAGAGGGCTCTCTCTGTAAAATTTAGCTTTGTTTTAGAAGATATTAGGTTAGTTATAAAGTCCAGGGTTTTTTTTTTAATTTTGGGTGGTGGAATTCAATAGCTAAGGGCAAGATTGATTAGTTTAGTCCATTGGGCTAATGGAGTCAAAAAGGATAAATTAACTGGATTAAGTCTCTTAGCAAAAGATGGTTTCACAGGGCAAGATAATCCAACAGAGAACAATTATAAATCTTAAAGTGAATGGAACGTAATCTAAATGGAGGAAAAGAAATTAAGAATCTTTCAACACATTTATCAGAGGGAAAATTGAGTGATTATTAACAAAGAGCAATTAAGTATTCTTTATTAAATAATCAAAATGCTTAAACCAGAAAAACAAGAGCAATTAAGATTTCACTGTTTAAACCGGTTTAGAAGAAAACATTTAGAATAAAAATGATTAAAATCAGATTACACTTAAGCACTTTATGATTTATTCCTTTTCATTAATTATTCAGAAATGAAACACAGTGATATAATAAACATATATAAAGACTTTAAAACACAAGAGAAATATGACTTATTGATCCGTAGTCTGAGACATGAATCCTGTAAAAAGTCTTTCACATCAATTCCACATCTTGTTAGCTTCATAAAATTTCTCCAATAGCACTTTATTCCAAATATTCAATGTTACAACAAAGTCTAAAAAATCCACCCCCCCTCAAATACTTCCAAGAGTGAAGTATTTATACAAATTCTAAACTAAAATATCTTGAAAAAATATCAAGATTAGTTCACAAATCTCTCCAACTATTTTACATAAATAGAACTTAAGTAAAGGACACTCAAACTAATTCATCTATTTGGCACTATTTTTTATGGATAGGTGATGAAAAATATGAGAATTCGAATTTGATCCAACTCTTAGTTGATGATGAGGCATCCAAGTCACTAACTGCTTCCTTTCTTTGTGCATTCTGCTCCAACAATTCTGAAAACTTGGGGTACAATGATATATTTGTATTTCTCAATCCATAATAGATATGTAAAACATGAAAGATATTATTGGAGATAAATATGTTGGTGAGATAAACCTCTTTCACTTTCCTAAAATTCCTCTCCAGATGTGCACAATAGGCTCTGTAAAAATATGTGTAAAACAGAGTTTTACAGAATCTGAAAAATAACATTTAAAGATGTGCATGTATCTCTGATTCTGAAATCACTGTGAAAAAATTGAGAGATTTTTTTGTAGATAGGTCTCTTAGGAACAAAAACCTCCTTCATTTTTGTATGATGTATTTCAGATTGGCCACAATCTTCTCTTCAAAATGATGACTTAACTGAAATTTTCTGCAAAAAGTGCTTTCCAACATTGTTTAATATTTCCAAAAATATAATAGCTGTTAGAAAAGTGAGAGAGGTTTTTGTAGATGGTACTCTTAAGAACATAAACCTCCTTCAGTTTTTCAAAATTCATCTTGGATTGATCACAATAGTTTCTGCAAAAATGTTCCTTCTTGTTGTGTTTTTCATCTTTTCACTTTTTTGTTCTTTTGATTGTTTTACTTTCACTTTAAACAAAATTCAATGTTGATGAAAGTATTTTCATCTCTTTTTACCATTTTACTACCTCTGTAATTACTTTTACTGTTTACCTTTGATTTCTCTGTAACTTCATTTTAACTTTCACTCTGACTTTTACCTGATACACTTTAACCACTGATACTCTTTAACTGTTATGCTCTCTAACCTCTGTTTATCCTTTTATCCTCCTTTATCATGACTTACTATAGTAAAAAATCAAAAATTCATGTAAGGATAAATTTACAAAATTTCAAACATTTCTTTCCATCATTTAGCTTCCAGTATTCTGGTTCTTTGCAGCGGCAAAAAGTTCGAAGAGGAGTTTCACTGAGAACAAGGTTTTTAATTTGGAAATCCCTATCTACTAGAGGTATATAGTCTAAATATCTATGAGGGGAATTCAGGGGTGCGACATTCAAAGCCATAGGAATTTCCATTTTTGGTTCTTGTGGATTCAGAAATGAATTGCGGGTTTTGACAAAAAACGAGCACAGTCACAGGTTGGGGAAGGAAATTTGCAATTGAGGAATGAAATAAAGACCAGTCATAAAATCTGCTTCAATTTTTCGTGTAGAATTTAAAACAAAAGCCAACGTTTTACAGAGTTTAATGGGAAATAGGGTAAATACCTGTTTTCCGGGAAATAAACAGTGACTAAACAGGTGTTGGCTATGGCGGATGAACTCTGGATTACTCGACTGCAATTCTCTTCAGCAAGGTAACGGTTGGAAAACTTTGATAGTTGATTTCAAAATTCATTGCATGGGACACTGGTCACTGCGTGAAATAATGAAAATGACGCGGTTTCTTTGTTTTATTCACAAAGCCAAAGGTTGGCAGATTTTTTTATTATTTTAATGGATGACATCAGTAAGTACGGTGGTTTCGTCACGGGAGGTAAGCGATAAGCAGTTTCCATCGCACCGCTTTTGGGGAAAGACGGTTTTCAGCCGAGGGCGAGCGATTCCATACGGTGAACGACGCGTGGCACAACACTGTTCAGAAAACTGCTTGGCCATTGCGCGTTATCGTTTGGACGAGGATGGCCAGCAATATTGATAATAACCGTAGATCTAAGATTAGTCGATCAGACGGTCGTTAGGAAAGGAAGATGACAGGGAATTAACTGGCGGGGCCAACATAATTTATTATGAAATAATCGCATCGGGGGCATTTTGATTGGTGGATTAGGTCATTAATTAACCATGGGGGTTAATTAATCCCTTTATACGGCGAAGTATCGATTTTGTTTATTAATTGGAAATTTCAACCAATTAATGAATTTTAATATGGTTATCTTTCAACCAACGGGCGAGATATTATTATTTGGGAATTTTATTATTAAAATAATACGGGAAAAGAGAAAATTTACATAGGGATTTAAATAATAAGTTAAAAATTAATATGGAAATAAATAAAAAGTGCTAAGTGTAAAACATTAGATTAATGTATTTAACTTATGCTTGAATAAGAAGGGTTTTTATGAAATATTGCATAATTTTTCTAAGTAAAATAGGATTTTACTTAGGAAAAGATTTTTTAGAAGTAAATGAATGTCATAATGAATGATTTTAAGTACTTAGGTTTTTCTTATTATTGGGCCGAGGGTACGGTCCCTCCAAAAGTCAAGGAAATGCCTTGAGCCCGTTTAATTTTCAAATGCCTTAGTACTTAGGGAAAATTAGTGAGTTTTTTAGGAAAAACTGAGCAGGGAAGTTAATAATCTGACTTTTCTTTGCTTGAAATTCTTCCAGTGTAGTGTCTGCCTTTTCACTTGTGATGAAAGTAAAGATTTAAGACTTCTAGAATCATTATCCATCAAATGTAATTCTGCAACATCATCTACCTACCCTACCTACTTTACCCTACCATTTTTTCTTCTTTATTAGGGTGCACTTAGACTGGCAAACCCTCATCACACATTTTCTTTTACATTTGGAAATATAGCTAATTCCAACCTTATTACATCCAAGGGCTCAGATTAAATTGTTGAGCTGCTTTTATTTACTCTATTTATCTACTTATTTGTCGAGATTAAACAGTTTGGTCAGATTTTATTCTCTATCCCTAAAACATAAAATTGAAAAATGAACTATCCAAGCTTAAACTGTTTGACTATTCATAAATTGTGGCATAAGATACAAGCTGCACGCAATTTGTTTATTACATAAGAGCAAAAAGTAATGGCATTTATACTTGCACACTTTCCTTGGCCTTTCTTTTGGTGGGGTTCATTTTCTTATACTTTTTTGGCCACTTGTATTCTTTTCACCCTTTGATTTTTCTTTTAGGGTATACCCTCTTTACATTTTTTAAATTTTTTGATTTTTTGACAATATGGAAGACCTTTGCAACAAGAAAAGGTATGAACATATTACATAGCTCATCAATTCAATCATGAAATATGACACCTATTGGTATAGGAATCTAACACTCGCTCCACTTGGAGATGGCTTTTCCTGGTGAAAAGTCAAGAACAACAGGTCAGTTGCCCTCAAAATGATTTTGGTTGAACCATGGAATCTTCTTCTACTTGTTGCTTTATTGTATGTATGACAGTAATACTTCTGAAGTTTAGGGCCTTCTCCTCGGGCTTCAACTCCAGTAAGTTACTATCCACTTAAAACTTTGTTTCCCAGTTGGAAATCTTCTGCCTTGGTCCAATCTCAAACATGCATTTGCTGTGGCTGAAAATCTTGAATTGAATATAGTCCTTTTTCTGCAACCTAAAATATGATCTGAAACTAAAACAACACATAAAAAATTTCAAACAAACTTAATGAAAAACTAGCTGAAAATTGACAACTGAAAAAAATGCTCAAAATTATGAGCTTATTGGCACTCATTTACTTACTCAATCTACTAAAAATCTTATTGAATCAGGTAATACAAAAATGCCAATGAAGCCAATCAAGTAGCTGTAAAAATAAATGGATAACTTGATTGCTTGTGATCAAAATTGGGATTATATTATGATCATGTGCCTTTATAATCAATGATAAGATGTGAAATGGCCATTGCTGAAATATTTGATCCTCATAGATAAAACATGTTTGCAGATTTGAGCTAAAAATATTCTCCATATAATTTTCTATAGGATCATTAAAAGCATAATGTATGATTTGTGTTTCTAGGCCTTCAATAACTAGTTGCTCAGTTGTATTCTGAATATTAATCCTTGAAACTATTTCTTCAGTCTTGTGTTTGAAAGAATAATCATCCTCAATATGCAAGTCAAAAGATAGTACAATTTCCTCTTGCTTAGGAGAAGGAATATTTTCAAAGAATTATTTAGGATTTCGGAAATTGTATGACAGAATTTGAGAATGCAAAAGTTTGATTTCATTTTCATAATTTTCAGAAATTATCTTGAGAACACATATTTTCAGTTTAAGAGAATATTTTCTTGATTTAAAAAGAAGAAATAAAGCTCTTAGAAAATCCTTATCAAGCTGAAGTTCTAATATCTCATCCCTCAAAATAGCTAGTGATTGTTCTAGGAAATTATCTTGAATTGGGAGAACATAATTATCATCGCACTGATCATATTTAAGAAATTTTTAGAAGAAGGAATGTCAATTATATCAATAACATCACAACTGACTCCTGATCCTAGTATCCCGATATGACTGATAAGATAATCTTTGATCGCTGACTGATCACTCAATAACTGATTCTACTGAATCTATATCAATAATAATAAACAAACTCTTATCTTCTTCAATGATCACAACAATTTTCGCCTAATGATAAAGATGGAAAATCCTCTTTGTAATTCTCATAAAATACCTTATGAAAATCTTTTAGAGAAAATAAAATTGCAGGTTTGAGAGCTTCATACCATTCTCTTGCTTTTACTACTAATGTTACCATGAATATTTTCATGAGGAAATCTTCATGCCAATCACCCTTCAATCTCGATGAGTGTATATGAAATTTAATGAGATGTAATAAAGGATCATCAATGTTCTCATCTTGAAATTTGGCAGATTTTCATTCCAATTTACCTTTGGTAGTTTGTGTGGAAATCCAGGTATGTGATCTCTGCTCATGGGAGCATATCTTCATTTTATTCTTGGATCATCTTGAAAATTAGCCATAATGAAAAGCCTCATAATATGTACAACCAAGTTAGATCCTTATATAAAATACAATACATATTGAAAAACGTTCTTAACGTGAAAGAACATAATGTCTTGGATTAAGATCCAAGTTGAAAGCATGATCTTTCCATATTGTTCTTCCAGGTTCATTCCTCCAATGGAGTCTTGATTGTGAAATGGATTTGGAGTCGCTAGGTGGACGATTTTAACCTTTGTGTGTCTGATCATTGTCCACCATCATAGATCAGATCTGAACCTGTAAAATATTTCTGAAGAAAAAGGTTAGTCTTCCCCAATGGAGTTGCCACTATGTTATCACTCAGTAATTTCTCCAGGTTCAATAGAAATAGTCCGAGGTAACCACAAACCAACTTTTAGGTACAGAACCTAACCAATATTTACCCAGAGAGGGCTCTCTCTGTATAATTTAGCTTTGTTTTAGAAGATATCAGGCTAGTTATAAAGTCCAGGGGTTTTGTTTGAATTTGGGTGGTGGAATTCAATAGCTGAGGGCAAGATTGAGTAGTTTAGTCCATTGGGCTAATGGATTCAAAAAGATAACTTAATTGGATTAAGTCTCTTAGCAAAATATGGTTTCACAGGACAAGATAATCAAACAGGGAACAATTATAGATCTAACAGTGAATGGTATGGAATCTAAATGGATGAAAGGAAATTAAGAATCTTTCAACACATTTATAAGAGGGAAAATTGAGTGATTATTAAAAAATAGCAATTAATTATTCTTTATTAAATAATCAAAATGCTTAAACCAGAAAAATAGGAGCAATTAAGAATTCACTGTTTAAACCAATTTAGAAGAAAACATTTAGAACAATAATGATTAAAATCATATTACACTTAATCACTTTCTGATTTATTCATTTTCATTAGTCATTAAGAAATGAAACACAGATGATATAATAGAAAAATATAAAGACTTTAACACATAAGAGATAGATGACTTATTGATCCGTAGTCTAACACATGAATCCTGTAAGAAGTCTTTCGCATCAATTCCTCATCCAGCTAGCCACAAAAAATTTCTCCAATAGCACTTTATTCCAAAATAGCCAATTTTACAACAAAGTCTAAGAATCCACCCCAAAATACTTCCAAGAGTGAAGTATTTATACAAATTCTAAACTAAAATATCTTGAAAAAATATCAAGATTAGTTCACAAATCTCTCGAACTATTTTACATAAATAGAACTTAAGTAAAGGACACTCAAACTAATGCATATATTTGGCACTATTTTTTATGGATAGGTGATGACAAAGAGGATAATTCAAATTTGATCCAACTCTTAGTTGATGATGAGGCATCCAAGTCACTAACTGCTTCCTTTCTTTGTGCATTCTGCTCTAACAATTCTGCAAACTTGGGGTCCAATGATATCTTTTTATTTCTCAATCCGTAATAGATATGTAAAAAGTGAAAGAGGTTATTGTATATAACTATTTTGATGATATAAACCTCTTTCATTTTCCTAAAATTCCTCTCCCTCTGTGCACAATAGGCTCTGCAAAACGATGTTTAAAACAGAGTTTTACAGAATCTGAAAAATAGCCTTTAAATATGTGCATGTATCTCTGATTCTAAAATCACTGTGAAAAACGTAAGATAGGTTTTTGTATATAGTTCTCTTAGTAACAAAAACCTCCTTCATTTTTTTATGATGTATTTTAGATTGGCCACAATATTCTCTGCCAAATGACGACTTAACTGAAATTTTCTGCAAAGAGTGCTTTCCAACATTGTTTAATATTTCCAAAGAAATAATAGCTGTTAGAAAAGTGAGAGAGGTTTTTGTAGATGGTCCTCTTAAGAACATAAACCTCATTCAGTTTTGCAAAATTCATCTTGGATTGATCACAATAGTTTCTGAAAAACAATGACTAAAGCATGAAATTTCTGTAAAAATGTTCCTTCTTGTTGTATTTTTTATCTTTTCACCTTTTTGTTGTTTTAATTGTTTTAATTTCACTTTAGATAAAATTCAATGTTGGTGAAAGTATTTTCATCTCTTTTTACCATTTTACTGCATCTGTAATTACTTTTACTGTTTACCTTTGACTGCTCTGTAACTTCATTTTAACTTTCACTCTGACTTTTACTTGATACACTTTAAACACTGATACTCTTTAACTGTTATGCTCTCTAAACTCTGTTTATCCTTTTATCCTCCTTTATCATGACTTACTATAGTACATAATAAAAAATTCATGTAAGGATAATTTTACAAAAGTTCAAACCTTTCTTTCCACCATTTAGCTTCTCGTATTCTGGTTCTTTGTAGCGGCAAAAAGTTCGAAGAGGATTTTCACTGAGAACAAGGTTTTTAATTTGGAAATCCCTATATACTAGAGGCAGATAGTCTAAAACTCTGTGAGGGGCATTCAGGGGTGCGACATTCAAAGCCACGGGAATTTCCATTTCTGGTTCTTGTGGATTCAGAAATGAATTGCGGGTTTTGACAAAAAACGAGCACAGTCACAGGTTGGGGAAGGCAATTGCAATTGAGGAATGAACTAAAGACTAGTCTTAAACTCTGCTTCAGTTTTTCGTGTAGAATTTAAAACAAAAGCCAATTTTTTACAGAGTTTAATGGGAAGTAGGGTAAATACTTGTTTTCCAGGAAATAAACAGTGACTAAATAGGTGCTGGCTATGGCAGACAAACTCTGGATTACTCGACTGCAATTTTATTCAGCAAGGTAATGGTTGACAAACTTTGACAGTTGATTTCGAAATTCATTACATGGGACACTGGTCACTGCGTGAAATAATTAAGATGACGCGATTTCTTTGTTTTATTCACAAAGTCAAAGGTTGGTAGACTTTTTATTATTTTAATGGATGACGTCAGTAAGTACGGTGGTTTCGTCACGAGAGGTAAGCAGTAAGCGGTTTCCATCACACCTCTTTTGGGGAAAGGCGATTTTCAGTGGAGGGCGAGTGATTCCATACGATGAACGACGCGTGGCGCTGCACTGTTCAGAAAACCGCTTGGCCATCGCGCGTTATCGTTCGGACGAGGATGGCCAGTGATATTGATAATAATCGTAGATCTGAGATTAGTCGATCAGACGATCGTCCGGAAAGGAAGATGACATGGAATTAACTAGCGGGCCCGATGTAATTTATTATGAAATAATCACATCGGGGGCATTTTGATTGGCGGATTAGGTTATTAATTAACCATGGGGGTTAATTAATCCCTTTATACGGCGGAGTATCGATTTTGTTTATTAAATTGAAATTTCAACCAATTAATGAATTTTAATATGGTTATCTTTCAACCAACGGGCGGGATATTATTATTTGGGAATTTTATTATTAAAATAATACGGGAAAAGGGAAAATTTACATAGGGATTTAAATAAAAAGTTAAAAATTAATATGAAAATGAATAAAAAGCGGTAAGTGTAAAACATTAGATTAATGTATTTAACTTATGCTTGAATAAGAAGGGTTTTTATGAAATATTGCATAATTTTTCTAAGTAAAATAGGATTTTACTTAGGAAAATATTTTTTAGAAGTAAATGAATGTCATGATGAATGATTTTAAGTACCTAGGCTTTTCCAATTATTGGGCCGAGGGTCTGGTCCCTCCAAAAGTCAAGCAAATGCCTTGAGCCCATTTAATTTTCAAATGCCTTAGTACTTAGGGGAAATTAGTGAATTTTTTAGGGAAAAATGAGCAGGGAAGTTAATAATCTGACTTTACTTTGCTTGAAATTCTTCCAGTGTAGTGTCTGCCTTTGCACTTGTGATGAAAGTAAAGATTTAAGACTTCTAGAATAATTATCCATCACATGTAATTCTGCAACACCATCTACCTACCCTACCTACTTTATTAGGGTGCACTTAGACTGGCAAAACCTCATCACACTTTTTCTTTTACATTTGGAAATCTATCTAATTCTAACCTTATTACATCCAAGGGCTCAGATTAAACTGTTGAGCTCCTTTTATTTACTCTACCTATCTACTTATCTGCCAAGATTAAACAGTTTGGTTAGATTTTATTCTCTATCCCTAAAACATAAAATTGAGAAATGAACTAGCCAAGCTTAAATTGTTTGACTATTCATAAATTGTGGCATAAGATACAAGCTGCACACAATTTGTTTATTACATAAGAGCAAAAAGTAGTGGCATTTATACTTGCACACTTTCCTTGGCCTTTCTTTTGGTGGGGTTCATTTTCTTTTACTTTTTTGGCCACTTTTATTCTTTTCACCCTTTGATTTTCTTTTAGGGTATACCATCTTTACATTTTTTAAATTTTTTTATTTTTTGACAATATGGAAAACCTTTGCAACAAGAAAACGTATGAACATATTACATAGCTTATCAAGTCAATCATGAAATATGACACCTATTGGTATAGGAGTCTAACACTGGCTCCACTTGGAGATGGCTTTTCCTGGTGAAAAGTCAAGAACAGCAGGTCAGTTGCCCTCAAAATGATTTTGGCTGAACCATGGAATCTTCTTCTACTTGTTGCTTTATTGTATGTATGACAGTAATACTTCTGAAGCTTAGGGCCTTCTCCTCGGGCTTCAACTCCAGTAAGTTACTATCCACTTAAAACTTTGTTTCCCAGTTGGAAATATTCTGCCTTGGTCCAATCTCAAACATGCATTTGCTGTGGCTGAAAATCTTGAATTGAATATAGTCCTTTTTCTGCAACCTGAAATCTGATCTGAAACTAAAACAACACATAAAAATTTTCAAACCAACTTAATGAAAAACTAGCTGAAAATTGACAACTAAAAAAAATGCTCAAAATTTTGAGCTTATTGGCACTCATATACCTACTCAATCTACTAAAAATCTTATTGAATCAGGTAATACAAAAATGCCAATGAAGCCAATCAAGTAGCTGTAAAAATAAATGGATAACTTGGTTGCTTGTGATCAAAATTGGGAGTATATTATGATCATGTGCCTTTATAATCAATGATAAGATGTGAAATGGCCATTTCTGATATATTTGATCCTCATAGATAAAACATGTTTGCAGATTTGAGCTAAAAATATTCTCCATATAATTTTCTATAGGATCATTAAAAGCATAATGTATGATTTGTGTTTCTAGGCCTTCAATAACTAGTTGCTCAGTTGTATTCTGAATATTAATCCTTGAAACTATTTCTTCAGTCTTGTGTTTGAAAGAATAATCATCCTCAATATGCAAGTCAAAAGATAGTACAATTTCCTCTTGCTTAGGAGAAGTGAGATTTTCAAAGAATTCTTTAGAATTTCAGAAATTGTATGACTGAATTTGAGAATGCAAAAGTTTGATTTCATTTTTATAATTTTCAGAAATTATGTTGAGAACACATATTTTCAGTTTAGGAGAATATTTTCTTGATTTAAAAAGAAGAAAGAAAGCTCTTAGAAAATCCTTATCAAGTTGAAGTTCTAATATCTCATCCCTCAAAATAGCTAGTGATTTTTCTGGGAAATTATCTTGAATTGGGAGAACATAATTATCATCTTACTGATCATATTTAGGAAAATTTTCAGAAGAAGGAATGTCATCAATTATAAACAATGGATCAACAGATTTTTCTTCCAAAAATCCTAATATATCTTGATTAGATCGGTTGCATTCTGTTTGAAAATCATTGTTTTGTTCAATAGGCATGATATCAAGCAATGCACCTTTTTGGGAAGGTAGAATAACATGAGCATCAACTTGTTCTTCTGTCCCTTCATGGATAAAAACTTTTGTACATTCATCAACATTAGAAGAAGTAGAAAAAATTTCTTCATTATGTAAATATTTTGAGGATGGTTGCATTTTTAGAAGCAAATTGATTTCTTCTTCGGTGGGGGGGGGGGGGAATCTCTGAATTCTTAGATTAAAATGACAATTGTTTTTTCCCTTATCTAAATGTTGATCATGTGGTTGATTATTTTCTTCAACTCCATTCAAAACATTAAATGAAACATCATTTATTAATATAGAGGGGTTTTGTGGATCTTGATTTATCTCCTGATTTATTTCATCTTTGTTTAACTCCTCTTGATTATTATGACATTTAACTTGAGAATGATAGTTTTGGACTTCTTCTAATAAATCTTCAGGGAACCAATTTCCAAAATCTTCATCAATATTTTTAAGGTAATGTATAAGATCTTCAGCTTGATCACAACAATTTTCAGCTAATGATAAAGATGGAAAATATTCTTTGTAATGCTCATAAAATACCTTATGAAAATCTTTTAGAGAAAACAAACTTGCAGGTTTGAGAGCTTCATACCATTCTCTTGCTTTTCCTTCTAAGGTTACCGTGAATATTTTCATTAGGCAATCTTCATGCCAATCACCCTTCAATCTCGATGAGTGTATATGAAATTTAATGATATGTAATAAAGGATCATCAATGTTCTCATCTTGAAATTTGGGCAGATTTTCATTCCAATTTACCTTTGGTAGTTTGTGTGGAAATCCAGGTATGTGATCTCTGCTCATGGGAGCATATCTTCGTTTTATTCTTGGATCATATTGAAAATTAGCCATAATGAAAAGCCTCTTCATCTGTACAAACAAGTTAGATCCTTATATAAAATACAATACATATTGAAAAATGTTCTTAACGTGAAAGAACATAATGTCTTGGATTAAGATCCAAGTTGAAAGCCTGATATTTCCATATTGTTCTTCCAGGTTCGTTCCTCCAGTGGAGTCTTGATTGTGAAATGGATTTGGAGTAGCCAGGTGGATGATTTTCACCTTTGTGTGTCTGATGATTGTCCACCATCATAGATCAGATCTGAACCTGTAAAATATTTCTGAAGAATAAGGTTAGTCTTCCCCAACGGAGTCGCCACTATGTTATCACTCAGTAATTTCTCCAGGTTCAATAGAAATAGTCCGAGGTAACCACAAACCAACTTTTAGGTACAGAATCTAGCCAATCTGTACCCAGACAGGGCTCTCTTTGTATAATTTAGCTTTGTTTTAGAAGATATCAGGCTAGTTATAAAGTCCAGGGGTTTTATTTGAATTTGGGTGGTGGAATTCAATAGATGAGGGCAAGATTGAGTAGTTTAGTCCATTAGGCTAATGGATTCAAAAATATAACTTAATTGGATTAAGTCTCTTAGCAAAATATGGTGTCACAGGGCAAGATAATCAAACAGGGAACAATTATAGATCTTAAAGTGAATGGTATGGAATCTATATGGATGAAAGGCAATTAAGAATCTTTCAACACATTTATAAGAGGGAAAATTGACTAATTATTAACAAAGAGCAATTAAGTATGTTTTATTAAATAATCAAAATGATTAAACTAGAAAAACAGGAGCAATTAAGAATTCAATGTTTAAACCAATTTAGAAGAAAACATTTAGAATAGTAATGATTAAAATCAGATTACACTTAAGCACTTTTTGATTTATTCCTTTTCATTAATCATTCAGAAATGAAGCACGGATGATATAGTAGACAAATATAAAGACTTTAACACATAAGAGATAGATGACTTATTGATTCGTAGTCTGACACATGAATCCTGTAAAAGGTCTTTCGCATCAATTCCTCATCCAGCACTTGTGATGAAAGTAAAGATTTAAGACTTCTAGAATCATTATCCATGGCATGTAATTCTGCAACATCATCTACCTACCCTACCTACTTTACCCTACCATTTTTTCTTCTTTATTAGGGTGCACTTAGACTGGCAAACCGTCATCACACTTTTTCTTTTACATTTGAAAATATATCTAATTCTAACCTTATTACATCCAAGGGCTCAGATTAAACTGTTGAGCTCCTTTTATTTACTCTACCTATCTACTTATCTGCCAAGATTAAACAGTTTGGTCAGATTTTATTCTCTATCCCTAAAACATAAAATTGAAAAATGAACTAGCCAAGCTTAAACTGTTTGACTATTCATAAATTGTGGCATAAGATACAAGCTGCACACAATTTTTTTATTACATAAGAGAAAAAAGTAGTGGCATTTATACTTGCACACTTTCCTTGGCTTTTATTTTGGTGGGGTTCATTTTATTTTACTTTTTTGGCCACTTTTATTCTTTTCACCCTTTGATTTTTCTTTTAGGGTATACCCTCTTTACATTTTTTAAATTTTTTTATTTTTTGACAATATGGAAAACCTTTGCAGCAAGAAAAGGTATGAACATATTACATAGCTTATCAAGTCAATCATGAAATATGACACCTATTGGTATAGGAGTCTAACACTGGCTCCACTTGGGGATGGCTTTTCTTGGTGAAAAGTCAAGAACAACAGCTCAGTTGCCCTCAAAATGATTTTGGCTGAACCATGGAATCTTCTTCTACTTGTTGCTTTATTTTATGTATGACAGTAATACTTCTGAAGCTTAGGGCCTTCTCCTCGGGCTTCAACTCCAGTAAGTTACTATCCACTTAAAAATTTATGTCCCAGTTGGAAATATTCTGCCTTGGTCCAATCTCAAACATGCATTTGCTGTGGCTGAAAATATTGAATTGAATATAGTCCTTTTTCTGCAACCTGAAATCTGATCTGAAACTAAAACAACACATAAAAATTTTCAAACCAACTTAATGAAAAACTAGCTGAAAATTGACAACTAAAAAAAATGCTCAAAATTATGAGCTTATTGGCACTCATCTACCTACTCAACCTACTAAAAATCTTATTGAATCAGGTAATACAAAAATGCCAATGAAGCTAATCAAGTAGCTGTAAAAATAAATGGATAACTTGATTGCTTGTGATCAAAATTGGGAGTATATTATGATCATGTGCCTTTATAATCAATGATACGATGTGAAATGGCCATTGCTGATATATTTGATCCTCATAGATAAAACATGTTTGCAGATTTGAGCTAAAAATATTCTCAATATAATTTGCTATAGGATCATTAAAAGCATAATGTATGATTTGTGTTTCTAGGCCTTCAATAACTAGTTGCTCAGTTGTATTCTTAATATTAATCCTTGAAACTATTTCTTCAGTCTTGTATTTGAAAGAATAATCATCCTCAATATGCAAGTCAAAAGATAGTACAATTTCCTCTTGCTTAGGAGAAGGAATATTTTCAAAGAATTCTTTAGGATTTCGGAAATTCTATGACTGAATTTTAGAATACAAAAGTTTGATTTCATTTTCATAATTTTCAGAAATTATATTGAGAACACATATTTTTAGTTTAGGAGAATATTTTCTTGATTTAAAAAGAAGAAATAAAGGTCTTAGAAAATCATTATCAAGCTGAAGTTCTAATGTCTCATCTCTCAAAATAGCTAGCGATTGTTCTGGGAAATTATCTTGAATTGGGAGAACATAATTATCATCATACTGATCATATTTAGGCAAATTTTCAGAAGAAGGAATGTCATCAATTATAAACAATGGATCAGCAGATTTTTCTTCCAACAATCCTAATATATCTTGATTAGATTGGTTGCATTCATTTTTAAAATCATTGTTTTGTTCAATAGGCGTGATATCAAGCAATGTGCCTTTTTGGGAAGGTAGAACAACATGAGCATCAACTTGTTCTTCTGTCCCTTCATGGATAAAAACTTTTGTACATTCATCAACATTAGAAGAAGTATAAAAAATTTCTTCATTATGTAAATATTTTGAGGATGGTTTCATGTTTAGAAGCAAATTGATTTCTTCTTCGGTGAGGGGGGGTGGGAATCTATGAATTCTTAGATTAAAATGACAATTGTTTTTTCCCTTATCTAAAAGTTGATCATGAGGTTGATTATTTTCTTCAACTCCATTCAAAACATTAAATGAAACATAATTTGTTAATACAGTGGGGTTTTGTGGATCTTGATTTATCTCCTGATTTATTTCATCTTTGTTTAACTCCTCTTGATTATTATGACATTTAACTTGAGAATTATAGTTTTGGACTTCTTCTAATAAAACTTCAGGAAACCAATTTCCAAAATCTTCATCAATATTTTTAAGGTAATGTATAAGATCTTCAGCTTGATCACAACAATTTTCAGCTAATGATAAAGATGGAAAATCTTCTTTGTAATGCTCATAAAATACCTTATGAAAATATTTTAGAGAAAACAAACTTGCAGGTTTGAGAGCTTCATACCATTGTCTTGCTTTTCCTTCTAAGGTTACCATGAATATTTTCATGAGGCAATCTTCATGCTAATCACCCTTCAATCTCGATGAGTGTATATGAAATTTAATGAGATGTAATAAAGGATCATCAATGTTCTCATCTTGAAATTTGGGCAGATTTTCATTCCAATTTACCTTTGGTAGTTTGTGTGGAAATCCACGTATGTGATCTCTGCTCATGGGAGCATATCTTCAATTTATTCATGGATCATCTTGAAAATTAGCCATAATGAAAAGCCTCTTTATCTGTACAACCAAGTTAGATCCTTATATAAAATACAATGCATATTGAAAAACGTGCTTAACGTGAAAGAACATAATGTCTTGGATTAAGATCCAAGTTGAAAGCATGATATTTCCATATTGTTCTTCCATGGGGGTTAATTAATCCCTTTATACAGCGGAGTATCGATTTTGTTTATTAATTGGAAATTTCAACCAATTAATGAATTTTAATATGGTTATCTTTCAACCAACGGGCAAGATATTATTATTTGGGAATTTTATTATTAAAATAATACGGGAAAAGGGAAAATTTACATAGGGATTTAAATAATAAGTTAAAAATTAATATGGAAATGAATAAAAAGCGCTAAGTGTAAAACATTAGATTAATGTATTTAAATTATGCTTGAATAAGAAGAGTTTTTATGAAATATTGCATAATTTTTCTAAGTAAGGAAAATATTTTTTAGAAGTAAATGAATTTCATGATGAATTCCAATTATTGGGCCGAGGGTCAAGGCCCTCCAAAAGTTAAGGAAATGCCTTGAGCCCCTTTAATTTTCAAATGCCTTAGTACTTAGGGGAAATTAGTGAATTTTTTAGGGAAAAATGAGCAGAGAAGTTAATAATTTGACTTTGCTTTGCTCGAAATTCTTCCAGTGTAGTGTCTGACTTTGCACTTGTGATGAAAGTAAAGATTTAAGACTTCTAGAATCATTATCCATCACATGTAATTCTGCAACATCATCTACCTACCCTACCTACTTTACCCTACCATTTTTTCTTCTTTATTAGGGTGCACTTAGATTGGAAAACCCTCATCACACTTTTTCTTTTACATTTGGAAATCTATCTAATTCTAACTTTATTACATCCAAGGACTCAGATTAAACTTTTGAGCTCCTTTTATTTACTCTACCTATCTACTTATCTGCCAAGATTAAACAGTTTGGTCAGATTTTATTCTCTATCCCTAAAACATAAGATTTAAAAATGAACTAGCTAAGCTTAAACTGTTTGACTATTCATAAATTGTGGCATAAGATACAAGCTGCACACAATTTGTTTATTACATAAGAGCAAAAAGTAGTGGCATTTATACTTGCACACTTTCCTTGGCCTTTCTTTTGGTGGGGTTCATTTTCTTTTACTTTTTTGGCCACTTTTATTCTTTTCACCCTTTGATTTTTCTTTTAGGGTATACCCTCTTTACATTTTTAAAATTTTTTGATTTTTTGACAATATGGAAAATCTTTGCAACAAGAAAATGTATGAACATATTACATAGCTCATCAAGTCAATCATGAAATATGACACCTATTGGTATAGGAGTCTAACACTGGTTCCACTTGGGGATGGCTTTTCCTAGTGAAAAGTCAAGAACAGCAGGTTAGTTGCCCTCAAAATTATTTTGGCTGAACCGTGGAATCTTCTTCTACTTGTTGCTTTATTGTATGTATGACAATAATACTTCTAAAGCTTAGGGCCTTCTCCTCGGGCTTTAAATCCAGTAAGTTACTATCCACTTAAAATTTTGTTTCCCAGTTGGAAATATTCTGCTTTGGTCCAATCTCAAACATGCATTTTCTGTGGCTGAAAATATTGAATTGAATATAGTCCTTTTTCTGCAACCTGAAATTTGATCTGAAACTAAAACGACACATAAACATTTTCAAACCAACTTAATGAAAAACTAGCTGAAAATTGACAACTAAAAAAAATGCTCAAAATTATGAGCTTATTGGCACTCATCTACCTACTCAATCTACTAAAAATCTTATTGAATCAGGCAATACAAAAATGCCAATGAAGCCAATCAAGTAGCTGTAAAAATAAATGGATAACTTGATTGCTTGTGATCAAAATTGGGAGTATATTATGATCATGTGCCTTTATAATCAATGATAAGATGTGAAATGGCCATTGCTGATATATTTGATCCTCATAGATAAAAAATGTTTGCATATTTGAGCTAAAAATATTCTCCATATAATTTGCTATAGGATCATTAAAAGCATAATGTATGATTTGTGTTTCTAGGCCTTCAATAACTAGTTGCTTAGTTGTATTCTGAATATTAATCCTTGAAACTATTTCTTCAGTCTTGTGTTTGAAAGAACAATCATCCTCAATATGCAAGTCAAAAGATAGTACAATTTCCTCTTGCTTAGGAGAATGAATATTTTCAAAGAATTCTTTAGGATTTCGGAAATTGTATGACTGAATTTTAGAATGCAAAAGTTTGATTTCATTTTCATAGTTTTCAGAAATTATCTTGAGAACACATATTTTCAGTTTAGGAGAACATTTTATTGATTTAAAAAGAAGAAAGAAAGCTCTTATAAAATCCTTATCAAGCTGAAGTTCTAATATCTCATCCCTCAAAATAGCTAGTGATTGTTCTGGGAAATTATCTTGAATTGGGAGAACATAATTATCATCATATTGATCATATTTAGGAAAATTTTCAGAAGAAGGAATGCCATCAATTATAAACAATGGATCAACAGATTTTTCTTCCAACAATCCTAATATATCTTGATTAGATTGGTTGCATTCTGTTTGAAAATTATTGTTTTGTTCAATAGGCATGATATCAAGAAATGCGCCTTTTTGGGAAGGTAGAGTAACATGAGCATCAAATTTTTCTTCTGTCCCTTCATGGATAAAAACGTTTTTACATTCACCAACATTAGAAGAAGTAGAAACAATTTCTTCATTATGTAAATATTTTGAGGATGGTTGCATGTTTAGAAGCAAATAGATTTCTTCTTCGGTGAGGGGGGGTGGGAATCTCTGAATTCTTAGATTAAAATGACAATTGTTTTTTCCCTTATCTAAAAGTTGATCATGAGGTTGATTATTTTCTTCAACTCCATTCAAAACATTAAATGAAACATTATTTGTTAATCCAGAGGGGTTTTGTGGATCTTGATTTATCTCCTGATTTATTTCATCTTTGTTTAACTCCTCTTGATTATAATGACATTTAACTTAAGAATGATAGTTTTGGACTTCTTCTAATAAATCTTGAGGAAAACAATTTCCAAAATCTTCATCAATATTTTTAAGGTAATGTATAAGATCTTTAGCTTGATCACAACAATTTTCAGCTAATGAGAAAGATGGAAAATTTTCTTTGTAATGCTCATAAAATACCTTATGAAAATCTTTTAGAGAAAAAAAACTTGCAGGTTTGAGAGCTTCATACCATTCTCTTACTTTTCCTTATAAGGTTACCATGAATATTTTCATGAGGCAATCTTCATGCCAATCACCCTTCAATCTCGATGAGTGTATATGAAATTTAATGAGATGTAATAAAGGATCATCAATGTTCTCATCTTGAAATTTGGGCATATTTTCATTCCAATTTACCTTTGGTAGATTGTGTGGAAATCCAGGTATGTGATCTCTGCTCATGGGAGCATATTTTCATTTTATTCTTGGATCATATTGAAAATTAGCCATAATGAAAAGCCTCTTTATCTGTACAACCAAGTTAGATCCTTATATAAAATACAATACATATTGAAAAAAGTTCTTAACGTGAAAGAACATAATGTCTTGGATTAAGATCCAAGTTGAAAGCATGATCTTTCCATATTGTTCTTCCAGGTTCATTCCTCCAGTGGAGTCTTGATTGTGAAATGGATTTTGAGTCGCTAGGTGGATGATTTTAACCTTTGTGTGTCTGATCGTTGTCCACCATCATAGATCAGATCTGAACCTGTAAAATATTTCTGAAGAAAAATGTTAGTCTTCCCCAGCGGAGTCGCCACTATGTTATCACTTAGTAATTTCTCCAAGTTCAATAGAAATAGTCCGAGGTAACCACAAACCAACTTTTAGGTACAGAATCTAGCCAATCTGTACCCAGAGAGGGCTCTCTCTGTATAATTTAGCTTTGTTTTAGAAGATATCAGGCTAGTTATAAATTCCAGGGTTTTTGTTTGAATTTGGGTGGTGGAATTCAATAGCTGAGGGAAATATTGAGTAGTTTATTCCATTGGGCTAATGGAGTCAAAAAGATAACTTAACTGGTTTAAGTCTCTTAGCAAAAGATGGTTTCATAGGGCAAGATAATCAAACAGGGAACAATTATAGATCTTAAAGTGAATGGTATGGAATCTAAATGGATGAAAGGAAATTAAGAATATTTCAACACATTTATAAGAGGGAAAATTGAGTGATTATTAACAAAGAGAAATTAAGTATTCTTTATTAAATAATCAAAATGCTTAAACCAGAAAAAGATGAGCAATTAAGAATTCACTGTTTAAACCAATTTAGAAGAAAACATTTAGAACAATAATGATTAAAATCAGATTACACTTAAGCACTTTTTGATTTATTCCTTTTCATTAATCATTCAGAAATGAAACACAGATGATATAATAGACAAATATAAATACTTTAACACATAAGAGATAGATGACTTATTGATCCGTAGTCTGACACACGAATCTTGTAAAAAGTCTTTCGCATCAATTCCTCATCCAGCTAGCCACAAAAAATTTCTCCAATAGCACTTTATTCCAAAATAGCCAATGTTACAACAAATTATAAGAATCCACCCCAAAATACTTCCAAGAGTGAAGTATTTATACAAATTCTAAACTAAAATATCTTGAAAAAATATCAAGATTAGTTCACAAATCTCTCCAACTATTTTACATAAATAGAACTTAAGTAAAGGACGCTCAAACTAATGCATCTATTTGGAACTATTTTTTATGGATAGGTGATGACAAAGAGGATAATTCGAATTTGATCCAACTCTTAGTTGATGATGAGGCATCCAAGTCACTAACTGCTTCCTTTCTTTGTGTATTCTCCTCAAACAATTATTCAAACTTGGGGTCCAATGATATCTTTTTATTTTTTAATCCATAATAGATATGTAAAAAGTGAAAGATTTTATTGTAGATATATATGTTGGTGAGATAAACCTCTTTCATTTTCCTAAAATTCCTCTCCAGCTGTGCACAATAGGCTCTGCAAAAAGATGTGTAAAACAAAGTTTTACAGAATATAAAAAATAGCCTTTAAAGATGTGCATGTATGTCTGATTCTGAAATCACTGTGCAAACAGTGAGATAGGTTTTTGTAGATAGGTCTCTTAGGAACAAAAACCTCCTTTAGTTTTGTATGATGTATTTCGGATTGGCCACAATCTTCTCTGCAAAATGACGACTTAACTGAATTTTTCTGAAAAGAGTGCTTTCCAACATTGTTTAATATTTCCAAAGCCATAATAGCTGTTAGAAAAGTGAGAGAGGTTTTTGTAGATGGTCCTCTTAAGAACATAAAAATCTTTCATTTTTGCAAAATTCATCTTGGATTGATCACAATAGGTTCTGCAAAACAATGACTAAAGCATGAAATTTTTGCAAAAATGTTCCTTCTTGTTGTGTTTTTCATCTTTTCACCTTTTTGTTCTTTTAACTGTTTTAATTTCACTTTAGATAAAATTCAATGTTGGTGAAAGTATTTTCATCTCTTTTTACCATTTTACTACCACTGTAATTACTTTTACTGTTTACCTTTGACTGCTCTGTAACTTCATTTTAACTTTCACTCTGACTTTTACCTGATACACTTTAACCACTGATACTCTTTAACTGTTATACTCTCTAACCTCTGTTTATCCTCTTATCCTCATTTATCATGACTTACTATAGTACATAATAAAAAATTCATGTAAGGATAATTTTACAAAAGTTCAAACATTTCTTTCGACCATTTAGCTTCCGGTATTCTGGTTCTTTGCAGCAGAAAAATGTTCGAAGAGGATTTTCACTGAGAACAAGGTTTTTAATTTGGAAATCCCTATCTACTAGAGGCAGATAGTCTAAATAACTGTGAGGGGCATTCAGGGGTGCGACATTCAAAGCCACGAGAATTTCCATTTTTGATTCTTGTGGATTCATAAATGAATTGCGGGTTTTGACGAAAAACGAGCACAGTCACAGGTTGGGGAAGGCAATTGCAACTGAGGAATGAACTAAAGACCAGTCTTAAACTCTGCTTCAGTTTTTCGTGTAGAATTTAAAACAAAAGCCAAGTTTTTACAGAGTTTAATGGGAACTAGGGTAAATACCTCTCTTTTGGGAAATAAACAGTGACTAAACAGGTGCTGGCTATGGCGGATGAACTCTCGATTACTCGACTGTAATTTTCTTCAGCAAGGTAACGGTTGGCAAACTTTGATAGTTGATTTCGAAATTTGTTGCATGGGACACTTGTCACTGCGTGAAATAATGAAAATGATGCGGGTTCTTTGTTTTATTCACAAAGTCAAAGGTTTGCGGATTTTTTATTATTTTAATGGATGACGTCAGTAAGTACAGTGGTTTCGTCCCGGGAGGTAAGCGGTAAGCGGTTTCCATCGCACCGCTTTTGGGGAAAGGCAGTTTTCAGCGGAGGGCGAGCGATTCCATACGATGAACGACGTGTGGCGCGGCACTGTTCAGAAAACCATTTGGCCATCACGCGTTATCGTTCAGACAAGGATGGCCAGCGATATTGATAATAATCGTAGATCTGAGATTAGTTGATCGGATGATCGTCCGGAAAGGAAGATGACAGGGAATTAACTGGCGGGCTCGACGTAATTTATTATGAAATAATCGCAGCGGGGGCATTTTGATTGGTGGATTAGGTTATTAATTAACCATGGGGGTTAATTAATCCCTTTATACGACGGAGTATCGATTTTTTTTATTAATTGGAAATTTCGACGAATTAATGAATTTTAATATGGTTATCTTTCAACCAACAGGTGGGATATTATTATTTGGGAAATTTATTATTAAAATAATACGGGAAAAGGGAAAATTTACATAGGGATTTAAATAATAAGTTAAAAATTAGTATGGAAATGAATAAAAAACGCTAAGTGTAAAACATTAGATTAATGTATTTAACTTATGCTTGAATAAGAAGATTTTTTATGAAATATTGCATAATTTTTCTAAGTAAAATAGGATTTTACTTAGGAAAAGATTTTTTAGAAGTAAATGAATGTCATGATGAATGATTTTAAGTACTTAGGCTTTTCCAATTATTGGGCCGAGGGTCCGATCCCTCCAAAAGTCAAGGAAATGGCTTGAGCCCCTTTAATTTTCAAATGCCTTAGAACTTAGGGGAAATTAGTGAATTTTTTAGGGAAAAATGAGCAGGGAAGTTAATAATCTGACTTTTCTTTGCTTGAAATTCTTCCAGTGTAGTGTCTGCCTTTGCACTTGTGATGAAAGTAAAGATTTAAGACTTCTAGAATCATTATCCATCACATGTAATTCTGCAACATCATCTACCTACCCTACCTACTTTACCCTACCATTTTTTCTCCTTTATTAGGGCACACTTAGACTGGAAAACCCTCATCACACTTTTTCTTTTACATTTGAAAATCTATCTAAATCTAACCTTATTACATGCAAGGGCTCAGATTAAACTGTTGAGCTCCTTTTATTTACTCTAGTTATCTACTTATCTGCCAAGATTAAACAGTTTGGTCAAATTTTATTCTTTATCCCTAAAACATAAAATTGAAAAATGAACTAGCCAAGCTTAAACTGTTTGAATATTCATAAATTGTGGCATAAGATACAAGCTGCAAACAATTTGTTTATTACATAAGAGCAAAAAGTAAAGGCATTTATACTTGCACACTTTCTTTGGCCTTTCTTTTGGTGGGGTTCATTTTCTTTTACTTTTTTGGCCACTTTTATTCTTTTCACCCTTTGATTTTTCTTTTAGGGTATACCCTCTTTACATTTTTAAAATTTTTTGATTTTTTGACAATATGGAAAATCTTTGCAACAAGAAAAGGTATGAACATATTACATAGCTCATCAATTCAATCATGAAATGTGACACCTATTGGTATAGGAGTCTAACACTGGCTCCACTTGGGGATGGCTTTTCCTGGTGAAAAGTCAAGAACAACAGCTCAGTTGCCCTCAAAATGATTTTGGCTGAACCATGGAATCTTCTTCTACTTGTTGCTTTATTGTATGTATGATAGTAATACTTCTGAAGCTTAGGGCCATCTCCTCGGGATTCAACTCCAGTAAGTTACTATCCACTTAAAACTTTTTTTCCTAGTTGGAAATCTTCTGCCTTGGTCTAATCTCAAACATGCATTTGCTGTTGTTGAAAATCTTGAATTGAATATATTTCTTTTTCTGCAACCTGAAATCTGATCTGAAACTAAAACAACACATAAAAATTTTCAAACCAACTTAATGAAAAACTAGCTGAAAATTGACAACTAAAAAAAATGCTCAAAATTCTGAGCTTATTGGCACTCATCTACCTACTCAATCTACTAAAAATCTTATTGAATCAGGTAATAAAAAAATTCCAATGAAGCCAATCAAGTAGCTGTAAAAATAAATGGATAACTTGATTGCTTGTGATCAAAATTGGGAGTATATTATGATCATGTGCCTTTATAATCAATGATAAGATGTGAATTGGCCATTTCTGATATATTTAATCCTCATAGATAAAACATGTTTGCAGATTTGAGCTAAAAATATTCTCCATATAATTTGCTATAGGATCATTAAAAGCATAATGTATGATTTGTGTTTCTAGGCCTTCAATAACTAGTTGCTCAGTTGTATTCTGAATATTAATCCTTGAAACTATTTCTTCAGTTTTGTGTTTGAAAGAATAATCATCCTCGATATGCAAGTCAAAAGATAGTACAATTTCCTCTTGCTTAGGAGAAGGAAGATTTTCAAAGAATTCTTTAGGATTTCGGAAATTGTATGACCGAATTTGAGAATGCAAAAGTTTGATTTCATTTTCATAATTTTCAGAAATTATGTTGAGAACACATATTTTCAGTTTAGGAGAATATTTTCTTGATTTAAAAAGAAGAAAGAAAGCTCTTAGAAAATCCTTATCAAGTTGAAGTTCTAATATCTCATCCCTCAAAATAGCTAGTGATTGTTCTGGGAAATTATCTTGAATTGGGAGAACATAATTATCATCATACTGATCATATTTAGGCAAATTTTCATAAGAAGGAATGTCATCAATTATAAACAATGGATCAACAGATTTTTCTTCCAACAATCCTAATATATCTTGATTAGATTGGTTGCATTCTGTTTGAAAATCATTGTTTTGTTCAATAGGCGTGATATCAAGCAATGCGCCTTTTTGGGAAGGTAGAATAACATGAGCATCAACTTGTTATTCTGTCCCTTCATGGATAAAAACTTTTGTACATTCATCAACATTAGAAGAAGTAGAAACAATCTCTTCATTATGTAAATATTTTGAGGATGGTTACATGTTTAGAAGCAAATTGATTTCTTCTTTGGTGAGGGGTGGTGGGAATCTCTGAATTCTTAGATTAAAATGACAATTTTTTTTTCCCTTATCTAAAAGTTGATCATGAGGTTGATTAATTTCTTCAACTCCATTCAAAACATTAAATGAAACATCACTTGTTAATACAGAGGGGTTTTGTGGATCTTGATTTATCTCCTGATTTATTTCATCTTTGTTTAACTCCTCTTCATTATTATGACATTTAACCTGAGAATGATAGTTTTGGACTTCTTCTAATAAATCTTCACGAAACCAATTTCCAAAATCTTCGTCAATATTTTTAAGGTAATGTATAAGATCTTCAGCTTGATCACAACAATTTTCAGCTAATGATAAAAATGGAAAATCTTCTTTGTAATTCTCATAAAATACCTTATGAAAATCTTTTAGAGAAAACAAACTTGCAGGTTTGAGAGCTTCATACCATTCTCTTGCTTTTCCTTCTAAGGTTACCATGAATATTTTCATGAGGCAAACTTCATGCCAATCACCCTTCAATATCGATGAGTGTATATGAAATCTAATGAGATGTAATAAGGGATCATCAATGTTCTCATCTTGAAATTTGGGCAGATTTTCATTCCAATTTACCTTTGGTAGTTTGTGTGGAAATCTAGGTATGTGATCTCTGCTCTTGGGAGCATATCTTCGTTTTATTCTTGTATCATCTTGAAAATTAGCCATAATGAAAAGACTCTTTATCTGTACAACCAAGTTAGATCCTTATATAAAATACAATACATATTGAAAAATGTTCTTAACGTGAAAGAAAATAATGTCTTGGATTAAGATCCAAGTTTAAATCCTGATCTTTCCATATTGTTCTTCCCGGTTCATTCCTCTAGTGGAGTCTTGATTGTGAAATGGATTTGCAGTCGCCAGGTGGATGTTTTTAACCTTTGTGTGTCTGATCATTGTCCACCATCATAGATCATATCTGAACCTGTAAAATATTTCTAAAGAAAAAGGTTAGTTTTCCCCAGCGGAGTCGCCACTATGTTATCACTCAGTAATTTCTCCAGGTTCAATAGAGATAGTTCGAGGTAACCACAAACCAACTTTTAGGTACAGAATCTAGCCAATCTGTACCCAGAGAGGGCTCTCTCTGTATAATTTAGCTTTGTTTTAGAAGATATCAGGCTAGTTATAAAGTCTAGGGGTTTTTTTTGAATTTGGGTGGTGGAATTCAATAGCTAAGGGCAATATTGAGTAGTTTAGTCCATTGGGCTAATGGAGTCAAAAAGATAAGTTAACTGGATTAAGTGTCTTAGCAAAAGATGGTTTCACAGGGCAAGATAATCAAACAAGGAACAATTATAGATCTTAAAGTGAATGGTATGGAATCTAAATGGATGAAAGGAAATTAAAAATATTTTAACACATTTATAAGAGGGAAAATTGAGTGATTATTAACAAAAAGAAATTAAGTATTCTTTATTAAATAATCAAAATGCTTAAACCAGAAAAACATGAGCAATTAAGAATTCACTGTTTAAACCAATTTAGAAGAAAACATTTAGAACAGTAATGATTAAAATCAGATTACACTTAAGCACTTTCTAATTTATTCCTTTTCATTAATCATTAATAAATGAAACACAAATGATATAATAGACAAATATAAAGAATTTAACACATAAGAGATAGATGACTTATTGATCCGTAGTCTGACACATGAATCTTGTAAAAATTCTTTCGCATCAATTCCTCATCCAGCTAGCCACAAAAAATTTCTCCAATAGCAATTTACTCCAAAATAGCCAATGTTACAGCAAATTCTAAGAATCCACCCCAAAATACTTCCAAGAGTGAAGTATTTATACAAATTCTAAACTAAAATATCTTAAAAAAATTTCAAGATTAGTTCACAAATCTCTCCAACTATTTTACATAAATAGAACTTAAGTAAAGGACACTCAAACTAATGCATCTATTTGGCACTATTTTTTATGGATAGGTGACGACAAAGAGGATAATTCGAATTTCATCCAACTCTTAGTTGATGATGAGGCATCCAAATCACTAACTGCTTCCTTTCTTTATGCATTTTGCTCCAACAATTCTGCAAACTTGGGGTCCAATGATATATTTTTATTTCTCAATCCGTAATATATATATAAAAAGTGAAAGAATTTATTGTATATAACTATGTTGGTGATATAAACCTCTTTCATTTTCCTAAAATTCCTCTCCTGCTGTGCACAATAGGCTCTGCAAAACGATGTGTAAAACAGAGTTTTACAGAATCTGAAAAATAGCCTTTAAAGATGTGCATGTATCTCTGATTCTGAAATCATTGTGAAAAAAGTAAGATAGGTTTTTGTATATAGGTATCTCAGGAACAAAAACCTCCTTCAGTTTTGTATGATGTATTTCAGATTGGCCACAATAGTCTCTGCAAAAGGATGACTTAACTGAAATTTTCTGGAAAGAGTGCTTTCCAACATTGTTTAATATCTCCAAAGACATAATAGCTGTTAGAAAAGTGAGAGAGGTTTTTGTAGATGGTCCTCTTAAGAAGATAAAACTCCTTCAGTTTTTCAAAATTCATCTTGGATTGATCACAATAGTTTTTTCAAAAATGTTCCTTCCTGTTGTATTTTTTATCTTTTCAACTTTTTGTTCTTTTAATTGTTTTAATTTCACTTTAGATAAACTTCAATGTTGGTGAAAGTATTTTAATCTCTTTTTACCATTTTACTGCCTCTGTAATTACTTTTACTGTTTACCTTTGACTTCTCTGTAACTTCATTTTAACTTTCACTTTGACTTTTACCTGATACACTTTAACCACTGATACTCTTTAACTGTTATGCTCTCTAACGTTTGTTTATCCTTTTATCCTCCTTTATCATGACTTACTATAGTACATAATAAAAAATTCATGTAAGGATAATTTTACAAAAGTTCAAACCTTTATTTCCACCATTTAGCTTCCGGTATTCTGGTTCTTTGCAGCGGCAAAAAGTTCGAAGAGGATTTTCACTGAGAACAAGGTTTTTAATTTGGAAATCCCTATCTACTAGATGTAGATAGTATAAATCTCTGTGAGGGGCATTCAGGGGTGCGACATTCAAAGCCACAAGAATTTCCATTTCTGGTTCTTGTGGATTCAGAAATGAATTGCGGGTTTTGACGAAAAACGAGCACAGTCATAGGTTGGGGAAGGCAATTGCAATTGAGGAATGAACTAAAGACCAGTCTTAAACTCTGCTTCAGTTTTTCATGTAGAATTTAAAACAAAAGCCAAGTTTTTACAGAGTTTAATGGGAAATACGGTAAATAACTGTTTTCCGGGAAATAAACAATGACTAAAGAGGTGCTGGCTATGACGGATGAACTCTGGATTACTTGACTGCAATTTTCTTCAGCAAGGTAATGGTTGGCAAAATTTGACAATTGATTTCAAAATTCGTTGCATGGGACACTGGTCACTACGTGAAATAATGAAAATGACGCGGGTTCTTTGTTTTATTCACAAAGTCAAAGGTTGGTGGATTTTTTATTATTTTAATGGATGACGTTAGTAAGTATGGTGGTTTCGTCACGGGAGGTAAGTGGTAAGCGATTTCCATCGCACCGCTTTTGGGGAAAGGCGGTTTTCAGCGGAGGGCGAGCAATTCCATACGATGAACGACGCGTGGTGCGACACTTTTCAGAAAACCGCTTGGCCATCACGCGTTATCGTTTGGACGAGGATGGCCAACAATATTGATAATAACCGTAGATCTGTGATTAGTCGATCGGACGGTCGTCCAGAAAGGAAGATGACAGGGAATTAACTGGTGGGCCTGACGTAATTTATTATGAAATAATCGCATCGGGGACATTTTGATTGGTGGATTAGGTTATTAATTAACCATGTGGGTTAATTAATCCCTTTATACGGCAGAGTATCGATTTTGTTTATTAATTGGAAATTTGAACCAATTAATGAATTTTAATATGGTTATCTTTCAACCAACGGGCAGGATATTATTATTTGGGAATTTTATTATTAAAATAATGCAGGAAAAGGGAAAATTTACATAGGGATTTAAATAATAAGTTAAAAATTAATATGGAAATGAATAAAAAGCGCTAAGTGTAAAACATTAGATTAATGTATTTAACTTATGCTTGAATAAGAAGGGTTTTTATGAAATATTGCATAATTTTTCTAAGTAAAATAGGATTTTACTTAGGAAAAGATTTTTTAGAAGTAAATGAATGTCATGATGAATGATTTTAAGTACTTAGGCTTTTCCAATTATTGGGCCGAGGGTCCGGTCCCTCCGAAAGTCAAGCAAATGGCTTGAGCCCCTTTAATTTTCAAATGCCTTAGTACTTAGGGGAAATTAGTGAATTTTTTAGGGAAAAATGAGTAGGGAATTTAATAATCTGACTTTGCTTTTCTTGAAATTCTTCCAGTGTAGTGTCTGCCTTTGCACTTGTGATGAAAGTAAAGATTTAAGACTTCTAGAATCATTATCCATCACATGTAATTCTGCAACATCATCTACCTACCCTACCTACTTTACCCTACCATTTTTTCTTCTTTGTTAGGGTGCACTTAGACTGGCAAACCCTCATTACATTTTTTCTTTTACATTTGGAAATATATCTAATTCTAACCTTATTACATCCAAGGGCTCAAATTAAACTGTTGAGCTCCTTTTATTTACTCTACCTATCTACTTATCTGCCAAGATTAAACAGTTTTGTCAGATTTTATTCTCTATCCCTAAAACATAAAATTGAAAAATGAACTAGCCAAGCTTAAACTGTTTGACTATTCATAAATTGTGGCATAATATACAAGTTGCACACAATTTTTTTATTACATAAGAGAAAAAAGTAGTGGCATTTAGACTTGCACACTTTCCTTGGCCTTTCTTTTGGTGGGGTTCATTTTATTTTACTTTTTTGGCCATTTTTATTCTTTTCACGATTTGATTTTTATTTTAGGGTATACACTCTTTACATTTTTTAAATTTTTTGTTTTTTTGACAATATAGAAAACCTTTGCAACAAGAAAAGGTATGAACATATTACATAGCTCATCAAGTCAATCATGAAATATGACACCTATTGGTATAGGAGTCTAACAGGTGGAACCCTAACCTCCTCATCTGCACTATAAAAGGAGGCATTAGGTAGCCCCAAAGGGAGTTCAAGCTTTAATGTGTGATTGAGGTGAAGTGCCATTGAGATTTAGACTCCTTTATGCTAAGCTTTTGTGAGGAAAGATCACATACCTCTATGTGCTCTTGGAGGAAGAGTGCAAGGCTTATCAAAGTAGAGGAAACTCCTGCTTCGGACCCCGGGAAGGCCTGTTCAGCGTCAAGGCTAAGGTTGTAAGGTTCTTCTATTATTTCAAAGTTAATACAATCAAGTTTTTTTTTCTCAATAAATTGTCGTTCGATTGTTTATTTCAATAAGTTGTCGTTTGATCGTTTATTTCATAGATTCCTTGATCACTATGATAGGTTTGTTTTATAATTATTTGTTATACAGGTGCTATTTAATATTTTCTTGTTTGTGATTTCAGGTCTTTAAAGACGACACTTTCAAGCGACAGAAGAACTATTGTTGTGATGGAAGAACTACTGATGCGACAAAAGAACTATGGTTGAAAATAAGCGTTTGAATCTAAGGTAGGATCGACACCTTTATAGAATTTAGTTGTAAAACGAATATATTTAGAGAAAGATAAACTTATTTGTTCGTTTGTTGCTAGATTGTCTTCTGACACTAGGGAGATCGATCTTGTCCACAAGATCGATTTATCCGGCCAACAAATTGGCGACTCCGCTGGGGAAAGAACTTGTTTTGATTTTTCTTTGTTTTGATTTGAGAAAATGTTTTTTTTCTGATTTTTTATTGATGTATACTCACCTGGGTAGCTTTGTTTTAATTTTCTTTCAAAATTTTTGAAGTCTTTTTTGTTTTTCTTGAACTTTTTTGGGGACCGCACATTGTTGCAGACCCTGTTAAAAGTCTTGAAAAACTTAGATTTCTCCTTCCAGTTTGAGTTTAGATTTAATTTAGGATTCTTAGCATCTACCCAAATCTGTATTTTTTTGTCAAAAAGCCTTGTTTATGAGTTTCTTTCAGCAAATTTTTCATCTCATTAATCTCCGTTAAGTTAATTGGGTGTTTTGAGTCTCTTTTTTGAGAAATTCTTAATTTTATTTCCTTTGGTCATTACTTGGAGGTTTGTCTCAGTCTTTTCACAATTTTGCATCTTTTTTCTTTTGTTTTTGCAAAAAAAATTTCCCCCTCATTCGCCGGGGGGGGGGGGGATGGAGGCTAAATTGTGTATGAGTGTTAATCGCCTTTGAGTGTTTCTATTTTTTGATCTTTGGAACTCTCACCTAATTTTCTTTACTTGCACTTGATTGGTTCTTAGATTACATTAGAATCATATTGTGTTTGAGAATTATCTTTCATAGATCACATTTTCATAATTAGAATTCTCATTTTCAGAATATGAGTGAATTGTGCATATATTACAACTGCATAGTTTACATTCTGAAAAATCAATCGTAGATTTAGATCAGTTTTCTTTGATTTGAATTTAGATGTTTTTATGCTTGTTTTAAAAACACAAAAATAAAAAAATTGTTTTGGAATTGATTTGCATTAGTTTTTCTTGATGAAATTAGTGCATTAGAGAATTTGTTATATTTTCTCTTAGTGATCAATTTTTTGCATTGTTGGAAGTGCATGGAAACTCTCTCCTTACTTTAGTTAGGATTCATCGAATTGAAAATATTACATTATCATATTTGATTGCATTCAGTTTTGGGTCGAGTCATAACACCATTGGTTTCATATCCATTTACCCTTTTGAGTAATAACAGCCTAAATAACACATCGCTTAATAAAATTCATCTAGTAATTTTTACATTTTTAGGGCTCTTTCCACCAATCTAGCTTAGGATTAGTGCTTTGGAATAGGTTGTAGTTAACTTTCCAAAGCAACTAAAACAAACAAGTAGATAAATCTTGTGGTAGGAAATAAATCCAATTGTAACTAGTACATTCTGGGAAGCTTCTCTTAAAGGAGTTAATCACGAGATCATGATCAAACCTTTGAGACAATAAATTCTGTTTCATTGGGGAATATAGAAGATTTGCGCACATTACAAACGTTAAACCTCAGATTAATCATTGTCAAGGAGCCTGGGGTCACTTGTTGGTAAACCTCAGATTGACCATGTCGAGGAGCCTTCAAGGGGATTGAGCTATGTTACTCTTCCCTTGCACGTAGAATCGGATCGTAGACTGCTCCGCTAGTTGTATTTTTTGCTGTTGGTAACCTTAGTGTCCATAAAATTAATATTATTTCCTAAGGTGATGGTGAAGGAAAGATCTCACTGTACCTGGAGCAGACGTCGACTATACTCACTTGGACTCTCTGGGGGGTTCTCTTCACTCGAGATGGTTTTGTGAAGAAACTTGTGCCAGTCTGTTTCATTAAGCAGGTTTTCAGGGTAATTGTTCCAATTGACATTTCTGCATTAAAATTATATGATGTTGGATTTCATCACCAACTAGTGTTTTTAGTGCGGGAATCTACTGTTTGTGTGTGGTTTGACTCCTAGATTTGATAGCGCGTTTTAATTTGTTTGTTTTTAGTTTTAGAGACCATAGGTGTGAATTGTGAATTGTTAATTTTAGTTTTAAATTTTTAATAAAATTCATTGAAGTTGAATATAATGGAAACTGTTCCAGAAATTACCAACCAAGGAACCCCTCTTAACGAGAATCCTAGTACTTTTCCTTGCTTTGGAAATGTTGGTCCTCCTTATATGGCTACTTTGTCATTACCTGCATTTACAATAGGTTTACCGATATGGTTATTTTCAACTTCTTTGGCCTCGAATACTCCAATTATTCCACCTCAACCGGATGCTTCACATCAACAGAGTTCACCATCTCAACATCACCAACCTTCTGTTAACGCTTTACCTTCTTCGCCTAATATTTATTTCTTCCTCTTCGCTTGGTAAAGCCTTGACGCTAGTAACCAGGTGGCTAAGAAGAAGAAGAAAGGGAAGAAGAAGAAGAAGCAAAATAAGAAAGAAGTCAACCAGTCAACCATGGCTGTAAATGTTAGTAATGTTGAGGAAACCTCCAACATGCATCGTAAACCCAAATACCCTTGCAAGCTTTGTAAGGGTGACCACTTCCTTATCAATTTTCCCAGTATTCCAAAGGTCTTGGAAGGAAGGTCAGAAAAATCCCATCAACTTTCCATTGATCCATCAACCAGTGATAGTCATGTTCCTGGGAAAAAGGGTAAAATTAGGTTTCCTTGTAGGTTATGCAAAGGGAGTCATCAAACTCACATTTTCCCTCACATGGATGAAGCCTCAAAATTTTTGGAAAACCTTACTGTTCCACGACAAGAACTTCCAACTGGTTACCGTCAACTTTCTCCCAACCTACCGTCAATTGATGGAGTGATTGATCTAATTCCGAGTACAGTCAATCCCACTCTTCCATTAGAGAGTGAAACTCATATCACTTAGATTGATGATCCATTAGTTGTGTTATTTCCCAAATCCACCTTAGGCTGAAGGAAGGCGGGATTCAGGGTAACATCATACCATGCTCAGTCTGGTAGCTAGCCCTACCAGAACAGGAGAGGGCTCTCTCTGGGTCAAACTCAGTAAAAATAATCAATAGGGTTTGATATGACTTGAAATGAATAGTGATTTTAGGCTAGGTATTAAATAGGAAGGTTTTTTTTAATTTTTAGGGGTTTTTTTTTGGAAAAAGGGACAGACAGTTTTGGGCTTGGGGATGAGGCCAATTTCTTGCAGAGTTCAAGTTGGGGCAGGGAAGGCAATGGCTTTGATGTATTAGATTCAATTAATGGATAGAAAATATTGCTGAGAAGCTGAAGAGGGCAAGAAGGTGCAAGGATCCTCTTCAAACGGAGGAAAACATATAAAACTAAACAAAAGTTTAAGGCAAAGCACCAACAAACTAATGAATTCTACCTGTTTAATTCAGAAGAAAAGAGAAGGGAAATGGCATACATATAAAATTAATGAAACTTAAATATACATGGAGAAAACATCATCAAAACTCAGAGCCACAAGGATCCCAACAAGTGCTGCAAAACCCTGGTCTTTCCTTTGCCAAAAATACAGAAGTGTATGTACAATGAAGTGCCAAACGTTTCCCAAGTATCCAACCCTGAAAATGGCTCAGAAAATACATAATATAGACCAGCCTAACCCCTTACCATGCCTCTAGGGGTCGAGCTCATCTTTCTAGGAGCTGTTTCAACCAATTCTAAACTAGGAACTGAAATCTAGGCAATCAAACAACTTGCCTCTATATGCTAGGAAACTGATCCATTCACTCACATTTCACCTTTTAGTGAATGAATCTTCTAGAACAAGTAAAAATGTGCCCAAAATTACATCATAGTCATAAAATTACATCAATATATATCAATAGTTACATCAAAATGTAAAACTAGTCAAAACTGGGCGAATTTCTGAGCTGAAGAGTCAAAATGAGGCCAAATTTCTCTATGCGCTGCGCCCAAGAACTCAATGCGTCACGCCACTTTGAGCCTATTTTTGAGGCACTTCCTAAAGTTAAAATTAAGATCATGATAGCTCGTTGGAAATCCCTGTCTTTCTACTATCCAACCCAAGTGGAATTTTTCAATTTGGAGTTCATTTTCCCCTCCAAAAATTCAATCTCCCAAAACCAGTTCTTGTGTGTGCAAAAGGTGGCAGAAAGGCCATTTTCAAGGTGTTTTTGATCCTTTAAACCACCCAGAATCTGATGAAATCCCTCGTCCATTCCTGAGAATGCATAATTTATCATAAAAAACTCAAAAATATCAATATTTCCTTCAGTAGATGTCCCAATCATAAGCGCGCGCCAAGTGGCGCGACGCGTCGGGCGGGAAAATCTGTTTTGCGACCAAAATTTCAAAAATGACAAAATTTACTCCAAGTTTGCTGAAATTTGGAGTGAAGTTCCCCCATCATGTTCCATGCTCAACCAAAGAAGCTTTGGCCAAGATTTGGGGTCTATCCTCCCTTTTGCGCCGTTTCAGTGCCCTCCTTAGCCTTGCTTTCAGAATCTTCATCTTCACTTTGCAAACATGTGTGCGGGGCCAATAGTGGTTCTTCATGTGCCTGAGCATGTATTTGTCCCTATTAGCCTTTTCCAACAGCTTCTCAAGATGGATGTTA
Source organism: Pinus albicaulis (assembly GCA_034641835.2). Lineage (NCBI taxonomy): Eukaryota > Viridiplantae > Streptophyta > Pinopsida > Pinales > Pinaceae > Pinus > Pinus albicaulis. The sequence continues at coordinate 700,592,949 of CM076578.1, forward strand.
ACTCTCTCAAGCCAAATCTGCCGCTCAAAAGGTGTCATGTCACCTGGTCTCTTTCAGGCCAATTCCCGATCTTCACGGATTCTCTACAACTCAGTGAGTGTCTGCTGATCCTCCAGTTGTTTATTCCTCTGCTCCAAATAATATATAATCCATTGAGCTCTTTGCAAATTCATGGTCAATGTGTCAATCTCAGCTTTCTGTTCCTGGATGGTATCTCTCATCTTTGAGCTAGGAGAACTCAAATCAACATTAATGAGTGTAAAATCAGTGTCTTGGCCTCCTGAAGGGCCCTCATCGTGCATAGGCCTCTTGCCTCTATCCTGTACCTGTACTGATGTCAAAGGCAAGACCCCTTCCACACCAAGTGGAGATAGTACTCGCGCTGTTGATGAAGGTAACGAGACCCCTTCCACCCCTGGTGGAGATAGTACTCGTCGTGCTGCTGCAAATAAGGCTCTGGGGCCTCTCTGATATGTAACACACACTGGAGCACTGATAGGCTCTCTCTCGAGAACCTCAAACTGATTTTAAGGCTCTCCTACATCATGAACAATCTTGGGAGGAGGCTGAGGGGCTGTAAAGAAGTCATGGGAAATGAACTCCTCCCATGCAATGCCCTGCAATCCAAGCTGATGTACTACAATGATCTTGATGAGCGCATAATGATAAATGATGTTATGCTGCTGGTTTGAAGTCTTCTTCTGCACAAGGGTAGTCATCCACTCTATGTTTTGACACATGAAATATGGAATACTCATCAGTCTCACTCTCGTGAAATGCATCAAAATTTTGATGTGGTATTCATAAAGGCGTGAAAACCGACCCTCACAACTGAAGTATCTGATGATGAGTTTCATCAATGGCGCATAGGACTCCTTCAGAAACTGGAACGGGAATACCCTACTGAGCTGCCTCAAATAGCCATGACTGATGTAAGGTTCATAATATGCTCTATCTAGCTGCTGTCTCTTATTCCACTCTTCACCTATGTTCGGTATCCCAGTTGCCTGAGAAATGATTTCTGGTGTCAAGGTGAAGTTCACTCCAGCAAGGTTTACATGACCATCACGCAAATGTAGGACAAATAAGTGAATCAACTCCTGATGATGCTGAATCTGAGCAATCATCTCACAATACTGAAAACATGACTGTTGCTGAAAGCATGCCATTGCAAGCGGGCAGGCCTGCAATTGAGTCAAGGAAGTGGGCTCTTCTCTGATGTGCTTGCCACTTTTATGAGGCCTTCTCGGTACATTTAGTTCTGTGGTTGAGTCACTTTCTTGTTCATATCCTTGCTCATATGATGAATCTGTCTCTGTCATGGTGTTTTGCAATGTGTATAACAAGTGTATGCTTGATTGGTTTGAAAATGAGAAATAGGTGTTTTTGCTTCAATGCCAAATATGTACCAAGTAGGAAATGAGGGACTGTGGTAAGTATGAACAGCGGGCAAAGTGGAGGTTTGTCAAGTGCAATTAATACAATGACAGTCACTTGATTATGTTTTGGGAATATGGGGTTTGGGAATTTACTACAAATGATATGGGAGAGGGAAAAATGGTAGGGTTTAGGATAGGGAGAATGTGAAGAAAGGATATGAGTAGTTTTGTAGAGGAATAGGGAAGAGATATGAATGATATTGTGACAGTGATAGGGAATGTGCTATGAAATTCTTGGCACAAAAATTACACCCTTTAAAATTAGAATACAAACCCCAAGAGCAATTTTTGACAAATGAGAGGGTTTATTTTGGCATTCAAATGATTATGCTTCACCTTCAAACCACACCAAACACGACCTAAAATCGATGGGAAAGAGTTTTCAAACTTACTTGGGCAAATGGGAGTGAAACATTTGAAATTTTATGGGAGGCGGTGATAAAAATTGCTTGGAGGCTCTGTGCTCCACGCGCACACCCAGTGCGCCGCGCCTCCTGGATGCGCCGCGTGCATTGGAAAAATGCACTGTGGAAGGAGGCCCAGTGCGCCGCATGGCCTATGTGCGCCGCACACTTTCCCAATGCGTCGCGTAGCTCCGTTACAACAAAGTTTCGACCTTCAAATGCTGAATTTGCTCCTCCACATTTTTACTTCGGTTCTTTGATGTATTTGGTGTGCAAATTGATTATTTGGATGTGAAAATATCTCATACATACAAAGGACTTTGGTTTTTCTTTTGACAAACCCATTTTTGCAATGTTTTGAACTTTTACATTTCTCCAATGAACTTTGTTTTTGTTTCCATTTGATTGTTGAGCTAATGATGAATCTCTTTGTCTGTTCTGCAGGGATGACTGGCACGATGTTTCGGCAAAGGTGAGTAGGGTTGCGTCTGAACATCTTCACAACTGAAAAACCTTGAAAATATACATGGAAATTTGTTACAAAGTACAAAGTGATGATTTTCTTCAAAACAAAGTTTTGAAGAAAAGTCACGATCAAGCAATATAACAATGAAATTTCTTGAGATGAAAAGTTATTATGATCCTCCCTCTGGCCTGCTGGCATTATTAAACATTTTTAAGACTGAACCCTAGACCTAATGACTGAAAAACCCTAAAAACTCTTTGTTGACCAAAAGACCAAAATAGGACTATGAATGACTTTAAAATTGATTTTGATGATCAGACACAAACCAACAAGTACAAGACATGAGGGTTATGAGTGAAAAGCTTCCTACTGTCAGATGATCGATGCCCCTAGCAGAATGCAACTGAGTGAATTGAGCGGGACACCTAAAATGAAATGCAAAAAGAGGAATTTTGATCTCTGACGGAGGCCTGACGAGACCGACTCTAACAAGTTGATCAAGTGATCGATTTGATTTCCCATTCGGTCGATCCCATTCTCCCTATAGAGAGTGAACTTCATACCGCTCAGGTTCTTCTTATTACATCAGATTCTTCTACGTCGGGGGGAATTTCACCTGTTTCTACAAAACCCCCTCCAAGTACTGAGGTCTTTTCCTTTGATTGGAATAGACTGACAGAACCTCGTCTTCCTCCCTTCCTCCCTTTCCAAATCATTGTGAAGTTTGGTGGTAGGGACATACACCGCACACAGGTAGATGAAGGTGCTTATGTTAGTATTTTATCCTCAACTTCTTGGAAAGCTTTTAGTTCCCCTCAGCTTGTGCCTATTTCGCAGAATCTGAAAGCTTTTAACATAACCATTAGTGAACCTTTAGGGATCCTTCTTAAGTTTTATATTAATTTGGAAGGTAAAAATGTCTGTATTGATCTTATGATAGTTTGAGACCCCTTGGATTTCAATTTACTCCTTGGTCGAGACTATGTCTATGTAATGAAAGCTGTAGTATTGACACTCTTTCGCGTGATGTCTTTCCCTCACAATGGAAATTTTGTGACTATAGACCAGATTTCGTTCCCTAGTCTTGATTTGACTACCAATAATCCGACATCCCTGAATTTTCCTCATACAAAAGTGGTATCTACCCTACCATGGGTTAATTATGTGGCAACTAGTCCCATGTTTTCAGTTACCAATGGAAGTGATCCTCTCACTGTTTGCTCATCTTCCTTTGACTTAGATCTGGTAATTAACATGGAATACTCTATGGGATTATTTGAATGCGATGTTCTTATCCCTTTTGAGTCCCTTGACATGTGTTCCTTCCAGAGAACTTTTCTTCCTTCTGATGAAGACCTCTTAGAAGCCATGATCAAGGTGTGTCCATTGACATGTGTTTCTTCCAGTTGGAAGCCATGATAAAATCAGTTAGTTGAGAGCATAGTTCCTTTTCTTGTGTCAAGCTCATTAAAAAAATGAAACAAGCCTCCAAGAGGAAAGTTCTTTTCCTGTGACAACCTTGTTAAAAAATGAAACAGATTCTTGTGAGGATAGTTCCTTTTATTGTGTCAACCTCGTTAAAAAATGAAACAGTTGGTCAGAGGATAGTTCCTATTACTGAGTCAACCTCATTAAAAAATGAATCAGGTATGAGGACAATTCTTTTCCTGTGTAAACCTCATTAAAAAATGAATCAGTAGGTAGATTTTAGAGAGTAGATTAATAGATTAGAAATAAGTAGTTTCTGAGGATGGTTCCTGTTACTGAGTCAACCTCGTAAAAAAATGAATCAGGTATGAGAAAAGTTCCTTTTATTGTGTCAACCTCGTTAAAAATAAATCAATGGATCAAGAGGAAAGTTCCTTTTACTGTGTCAACCTCGTTAAAAAATGAAACACATTGCCATGAGCATAGTTCTTTTCTTGTGTCAAGCTTGTTAAAAAATGAAACAAATCCTCCCCTAATTGAGTCGAGTCTTTGACTAGATCTCGTAAATGTTAAAGTCATATATTTAGGTTAGTTATTTCAGTTTTTTGCATAATTTTCTTACAATTTTAGGCCGGGTCTTTCATATGATCTTGTAAATGAACCTTCATTCCATCTAGCTATTAATTACCAGCAGTGTACTTCGTTGAATGAAATGAAGCTGGGGGGGCATGCGCTCTAGCAGTTACGCTTGGGGGGCATCAAGCACAGTTTTCTCTCTGTTTCAAGCTTGTGTAAAAATGAAACCTCTCTGAAGCATAGTTTTTCTCTGTTTCAAGATTTTGTAAAAAGGAAACCTATCTTGAGTCAATTTCGGTTATTTTAAAGACTCATTAAACTCATGAAAATCCTGAGATTATTTTTCTGTCTTTCATTCTCGTAAAACACATGAAAATGTCGAGTTCTTTCCGAATTTTCTTGCTTGTAAATTAAATTGAAATTCGGCCAAAGGAGTATATTTTTATCCCTTTTTCGAACTCATTAAAACTTACGAAAAAGTGAAAACCATGAGTACATTTTTATCCCTTTTTTGAACTCGTTAAAACTTACGAAAAAGTGAAACCCTGGAGTTCTCTTTTAAGCTCTTTTCAGACTCTCTAAAAATGAAAATATTTCCAAGTACTTGACTATTCGAACTCGTTAAACTAAATTAATGATTGTCCCTTCAGTATAAGTTTACCCCTTTTACGGACTGAAATGGAATATTTACGAAAAAGGTATATGTTGAATAAATACGGTCAATAGAGTTCTCTCCCGCATTATTTTATCCTATTTCGGGCTCGAGAGACTAAATTTACGAAAAAGTACACCCATGGATTTTTCTTAAGTTTTTTCTTCTGACTCCCTAAAATTGAAAAACACCAAGTTTATCATATACTGGACTTGTTAAAATGTAACAGTAAAAGACCTGTTCAATTTTAAACAAGAACGAACCACTCCTTCTTAGGGTTCGAATCTTAAAATAAGTTGGACTCATCCGAAGGATGAGATTATAAACAAGCAAATGTTATCCTCCTCAAGCTTGTTAAAAATAAAGAGGTACTTGCCAGAAATGGCGGGGGAAAAGAGAGAAAAATGAACCTGTATTTTGATTATTCGGAAAATCGTTAACCACTCTTGAAAACGAGACTTTTGTTCACCTGGGTTGGGAAAATCATTTTCCTAACAGTTAATCAAACCATATTGAAAGTCTTCAGTCAGTTTCTGGGTATTAGCTTTGGGTCAATTGTCACCAAACCATATGCAGTGTCATTATGTGTTTAAGAGGACAGTTCAAACAAACCATTCATTTACAAAATATTTGTCTTCCATTTTGACCATCCCTGAGTCAGTCCTTGCCAATATATTTCTTCAAAACTTGATCTATGATTTCGTTTTGTGGGCTTACCTACGACAGATCACTTTCTATTGACGACAGCTCATTATCTAGGAAGTTGATCTAGAAATCGTCAGTACCTTGAAATCTGCATGCCTCAATGGAAGGTTTCTCGCCTTCGACGACAAGTTGCATTATTGACCTTCGATTGAATGATTCTGTGACATGTTCAACTTCAGCTCATTCATTCACATTTCATGGATTGTACTGATTACTTTGAGAACCATTGACATTACTGATGGTTATTCTCACACTTGTTAAAATTTTACATTATTGACTGGTAATCAAGTGGTTTCTACCATGTTCGACTTTGACACATTCATTCACATGGATAGAATTGTACTAGTTCGGGAAGCGGAAATCAAGACCTTGGATCTAGTTTCTACCATCCAGGCTGCGAGGAATTTTTCTATTCATTTATATAGTGGACTATTCATAAACAGATGGCTATGTCCATACTATGTCTACACATGTCTATATTGTTGATGTATTAAAAATCATTCCTGTATCAGAACAATTCAAATCAGTTTTCTAGTTAGTTTTGATCTGAGTATGGGAATGCCTACCTCAGCGATGATATGTTTACAATAATATGTTTTGCATTGAATGTTTTTATAGTTTCCGACTGGGGTTTCCACAGGATGATCCTTGAAATGATAAAGTACTTCACTCTTCATATATGACAGACTTCATCTTCATCTATTCCAGACTTCGCACTTTAGGGGGCAATCTGTTGCACTAAAAACTGTCACCTTGACATTTTTCTGACTGTATGAGCTCATTGTCACTCATACTTACCTCCTCTGCAAGTCTTACAACCTCTACTCCTCATGTCAAGCCCTAAAAATAGGAGAAAAACCCTAAAAAACTCCAAAACCCTGGGTACGTAGGTAATGTGAAGCTTACCTGCATTCTTGGCTGGGGTACGTAGGTAATGTGAAGCTTACCTACATTCCAGAATGTATTTTCTCTATGTAATGCCTGCGTATCCCTGTCAAAGTCAAAAGAGCGAGAAAGTAAAGTGAAAAAGCTGATTTTTGGTCAATTCTAGAAGCTTCTGGATGAGATTTTTTGGGGGTGAGTACACTCTTGTAAGGTTCATGCATCCCACACCTTAAGGAGCTAACCCCTTGATGTGAGGAGCCTATCCCTTTGAAGGAGGATTCTATCCCTTCATAGGTGGAACCCTAACCTCCTCATTTGCACTATAAAAAGAGGCATTGGGTAGCCTCAAAGGAAGTTCAAGATTTAGTGTGTGATTGAGGTGAAGTGCTGTTGAGATTTAGACTCCTTTCTGCTAAGATTTTGTGAGGAAAGATCACATACCTCTATGTACTCCTGGAGGAAGAGTGAAAGGCTTATCAAAGTAGAGAAAACTCCTGCTTTGGACCCCAGGAAGGCTTGTTAAACATCAAGGCTAAGGTTGTAAGGTTCTTCTATTATTTCAAAGTTAACACAAGCAAGTTTGTTTTCTTAATAAATTGTCGTTCGATTGTTTATTTCAATAAGCTGTCGTTTAATTGTTTATTTCATAGATTCCTTGATCACTATGATAGGTATGTTTTATAATTATTTGTTATATAGGTGCTATTTAATATTTTATTGTTTGTGATTGCAGGTCTTTAAAGACGACACTTTCAAGTGACAGAAGAACTATTATTGCGACGAAAGAACTATTGTTGCGACGGAAGAACTAATGATGCGACGGAAGAACTACAGTTGCAAATAAGCGTTTGGATCTAAGGTAGGATTGACACCTTTATAGCATTTACTTGTAAAATGAATATATTTAGAGAAAGGTAAACTTAGTTGTTTGTTTGTTGCTAGATTGTCTTCTGACACTAGGGGGATCAATCTTGTCCGCAAGATCGATTTATCCAGCCAACATGGGGCTATGCATATGGAGATACAAAACCTGCAAAAAGAATGAGGAAAGGATGGCTACACAGATATCTGGTGCATATGATGTCGGGTGTCTAGCCATATGAAGGATCAATGCCCTCTGTTGACAGATTACATGTAAGTAGGAGGACCTAGTCCGATACGTCTAGGGGCAAGTAGGGAACTCGTCCTATTACAACCAGGTTCAAGCAGACTTGCGCTATGGTGTGATGATTTTCTGGTAGCAGGACTACATGATACAAACCATTACCCTCGGTTAGGTGTGTATGTCCCAGAACTAAAGCAACAATGGTGCCAATTCTGCCGATCAGTGGGACATGATGAGCAGAACTGTCGTACTTATGACTTAATGATGGATCATGGGAACTTATATAGGGGAAAATTGGACCCTGCGTCGCCAAAAATTTCTGCGCACTTTGGAGGATCGCCGGCCCAAGGCAGAGGAGGTCGGGGAGGAAGCACAGGGCAAGGACATGGGCAGCTAATCTGTTATAACTGTGGAGAAATAGGGCACTTTGCTAGAGAATGCCCAAATCCCATGAGGCCATCATGCAAATATTGTAGGCAGTTGGACCATGAGGTATAGGACTACCAAATTTTAATAGCAAAGATGCAGGAAAATCAACTCGCCCCTATGCAGACGTACAAAGAGTTAAAACTGAGCTAATAAAGGCAGATCCCTGTGTAAAAGTCATGACATGCAGCGGGCTAGTCACCTAGGGAGCAAAAGAGGAGCTTGCGTCCTGGGAAGGAGTGCCTTTCAAAGAACAAACACTATTGGCAGCCCCCGCGCAGCTGCCGATGCAACCTCAGATAGAGGAAGGAGTTGAGCCCTTTTTAAAGGCATGTCTCAAGTTGCTACGAAATCCGCAGGCTATAGGAAATATCCAAGCACTACTGAATACCTATGCAGCTCGGTCCAATTTGATCCCTAAGACCAAGGATGTACACAAACTATACAGCTATAAGAAGCGCACCGGAAGAGAGATGCGGTTGAATGTGCAGATTGGTGACTACGAGATGGATCAGGTTATCTTAGATCTAGGGTTAGATGCAAATGTATTACCAAAATAGACATGGAAACGAATGGGAGAGCCTTAATTATAATGGTCCACCATCTAGATGCGAATGGCCAATCAACAAAAAATCATCCCTCTAGGGAGGTTACCAAAAGTCATGGTTGACATCGCAGGGGTAAGGGTCCTAGCTGACTTTGAAGTAATAGAAATTGTGGAAGATACGGATCCCTACCCTGCGCTCCTTGGACTAGACTGGGAAATTGACATGGGGGTGTCATCAATCTCAAGAAGCACAACATGGTGTTTGAAAGCAAAGGTACGTGTGTCATAGTACCACTAGATCCAACAGAAGGTGCGCGGTATACAGAGCCAACCTATGAGGAGGAGGAATTATATCACATTTATAAATTAACTACGTAGGATGAAGATTAGGTTAACCCCACAGATGAGGGAATGCTCTACTGGGAAAAGGATAATGAATGTTTTTCTGACTCTGATGAGGAGCTGGAAAATTGGCAAGGTCGATTGCACGAGGTTTCAACGCTTCGATGTCTTCAAACCGTCAGGAATTTTCGTTGCATCTCTACCAAGGAAATAAACCTGCCCTTCGAGGAGGACGCAAATGATATTCAAAAGACTGTTGAACCTCAGATTCCCACAGAATGCAGGCTAGGAGCACTGCCACTAACACTGTGTGGAGCACCTATGCAAGGACCGGTATTCTTCACTCAGGAGAAGTATTGGAGAAGGGTGATCCTACGCATAGGGACCCCAGTTTCTAGATGGGCTCCAAGGTCAGTCGACTTACGCAGATACTTATTGACATACAACACTCAAGGGTGCAAACAAAACCTTGCCCATATAGGCTTGCCAGGGTACCGCTGACCTAGGCATGCATTGGGTTATGGACTTTCCTGAACCCACGTGTAATTGGGAGAATTTGCTGACGCCTCAAGTAATAGATGGCACGAGGATGCATGATGTAGACCTATCATACAGGGACATCTCGACCAAGGGTGAAGCGCATGGCTTGAAAATATTGATGGCCAAATGGCAGACACACCTTGCATCGAACTTCATTTAGGGTACGCGAACGATACGCAAGCGTCATCCGTGGTTTGAAATTTTGTGGAAACGACCTCAGGCACGAAGGGCGACCGTTAGCACATCCCGATTTGATAAAAAAGGAATCTTGAAAGTATGCAAAATAGGCGGCAGATCATCAATGCAGCCATTTATGGTATGATTGATCCACCTGAGTGATGGTTAGTATCACGAATGGGCTACTCCACCATTAAATAACTTTGGACGGTGCGCGGTTGGCTGGATAACTTTGCACCAGGCTATTTATTCACCCTACAACATGCTCCTGCTATCTGCATACTGGTTTTTTGCGCTCATTAGCATTCTCTAGGATTCCCATTTTCTTGTTGCTCGAATGGACCCTAACCTACCGAATGATCCGGTCCCAGGTTGCTCAGTAACTGTAGATATCATCTTAAGAGAGCCTGGGAATGCTGAGTGCAGTCAAAGGAATGAGTATTGTCTTCTTGTAGAAATAATTTTCTGCGAGCCACAAACAAAGAGGCACTAGTACTGCGCAACCAACCTTCGCACTCGAGGGAGAGCCATGGGACCTAGCCGACTGGCCTTAGAAGATATAGCAGAAGAAGGTCTTCTAGTACCGCAGTCCCCCACCTGTAGCATCACAATTAAGTCCCAACTGGTTCTGCGCCAAGAAGGAATGATGAGATACAGGTACATGCTGCAACTTCTCCGCAACTCCAGAGTACTGCCTAGTAGAAGAAATGTGTGTTCACTCCCTCGCATTTCCCTAGTCAACGCTCCTAATCCAACTACTAGGGACATCCAAATAGATTTAGCGTAACTATCTCGCATAGAGCTACAAGGAATATACACCAGAGTGTTTCACGAAGTTCGCCACTGTGATCGGGCCACGCAACAACAATATGACATACCTCCGGAAGTATGGGACCAGTGGATTGCAGTGGTAATAGATGCAACGCATATTATTCAGGATCAGCTGATGTGGGGCACACAATTTCTCGAAACAACTACCCAACTATGGACGGCCATCCAACACCATTCTAAGCTTCAGCATATCCAGAAGGAATCACAGCAGGTGGAAGCTACTTTGGATCAAGTTAGAGCCTCCACCACCTCCGCGCAGCGTCTAGCCATCTTGGACAAGCTTGAGAACCTTCGCCACAACAAGCATGTCATCCGAAAATGGTTGAAACCATGGGGAAACACCGCACTCCAGCTCCCCGAAGATGCTCAGTCTGCCATTGTGCGCCTATACCGGCTATTAGAAAGGGTTACCGCAGCTCCAGACAACCCTGCCTCCTTAACACTTGTCAACATTGTGCAACGAGCTATGGCCCAGAGTTAGGAAGTGCTCCCTCCGCTCGTCTGCACTCTGGCTACCTTGCGTGCGCAAATAGATGCCATGCCACTGTAGTGACTCGGGACGAGTCACAAGATTGTGTTGGGGGATTTTTGGAATGGGGTCTCCTAACAAGCTGCAAAACTGGTCCATTTTGAATATTTTTGATTATATTTAATCTAGCGGAGGGTTTTTGGGGTGGGTCAAAGCCCTGAAAGCATTTTATTGGGTAAAAGGGAAAACCAGGGGTCCAAAAACCACGGTTTACGGACCATAGGAAAGGTTAGGCTAGATTTTTATAAATAGAGGAGCATTTTTGTATTGTAAGATAGGATATGATGAGCTATTGATGCGAATTGTGATTTAAGCTATCTGTTTAGGTTTTGGGGAATGGAATCCTGCTGGCTGTGTGCGTAGAGATCCAAGTCCAGCTGTGTGCAGACCCTGTTGCCATGTGCACAGGTTGGGAAGGGAATTTTAAGGAAGGATTGATGAATGAATGAATAAGAAGGATTAATAGAGAACTGAATCTGTGAGTAATATGGTGCAAATTGTTGGTAATTACTGTATTGTGTATTTTCTGTCTTTAAGCTGTGAAGATCTGCATAAGTGTGTTTCTGGATCTGGATCTATTATGTTCTATTTATGTACTGCTGTGTTGATGTTATAACAAGCATATAACTATAGATCTAGTGCATGTGGATGCGAATAGAAACTTAATTAGCTTTGTGCAGAACAAGGTAATCTAGGAATCACAAAATCTAGCGCAGCTCTGCTTGCCTTACCCATCCTTTCTTAGGGTGCAGAAACCTGGTTCCAACACCCACCCATACTACTTCAGGTGAGACTTTGACATGCGCAAGTAGGTCACTGCCGAAAGGGCTAGTAGTATAGGGGTTTGTTGGCAAACCTTGCACACCGAACCTGGGTCAGGACCCCTCAAGCCAACATGCATCACCTTCATTTAATATTGTTTAGGCCTTCCTTCCTCTAGGGTATGGCTTTTACCTTTGTAGAACATTGGCCCTAGTTGAGCCATTGTGCTACAACCCAAAATTATTGACATTGTCTTCCTTTTTTCTCTTTTAGATTTCAATTTGGTTGTTTCTAGTGTGTTTTATTGGGCTTTGTTTTCCTAGCTGTTTCACTTTTGGAGTGTTTTGCATTCTTTCTTGGGAAACTTGCTTTGGTCTCTTTTCGGTTTGCTTTTTGGTTTGTTTTTGGGTAATTAATTCACATTCTTTGGATATTTTGCATTTAGTAAGATCTAGTGAAAAGTGCATCATAATAGGCATTGGTGTGTTTTGAAAACTCTTACCCTCTCGTAGCTAGCATTCATCGAAGTGAAAACAAAAATTGCATATAGCTACACTAGGGTGACTAACTAAGAGTCTTACACACTACCTCAGTTTTGTGCTACATCCTGTTGTGTAAACAACAACCATTAAAATAAACACAATAATAAAATTAACTAGATTCATCTTTTACTTTCACTGGTAGTAAACCAAAACTAGATTAGGCCAGGGTCTTGGAGATAGGAGTGTGAGTTAACTACTCCAATACCACAAAATCAACTAAAAAACTTGCGGTAGGGAGTGAAATCCATTTGTAGTAGTGTAGTGTGGGAAGCCCTTCTCGCAAGAGGGTCAAGCACGAGGTCACACTTGGGCTAGATAGGGTGACATGACCCATTTAACTTAGTTTTTGGTGGTGCGATATAGTGGAATTCACACACATACAAACATTGTTTTTATCACTTAGGGACCATTTGGGAGGTAACTCTCAAGGGGATTTTGGTCTTCTCTCCTTTGGAGTTAAGTTTCCTACCCTTGCATGTAGATTTGTCCTGCGAGTATCCCCCCAAGTCATGTTATTGTAGGTGGTGATTTTAGTGGCCTTTATTTCTAGGGCTCATACACAAGTGCAATGTTGGGGTCGTCTTCTCTATACCTAGGAAAAATATTAGTCATACTCTCCTAGTCCTCTCTGGGGGTGTCCCATATCTTGTGAGGGAACTTGTGTTCAGTTCGCACCTAAAAGGGCTGGGAAGTAGGTCGTTAGTATAAATGTTCCACCACCAACTTCTTTGTATTTTGGTTTGTGTGTGCTATCTTCAGGATGTTTCTAGTGTGTGCTGTTTGGTCCAAGTCCCTAGTTTTGGCCCTAGGGTTTTTACACTAACATAATTGTATTTTAATTATTACCACCTCGATAAATTTGTTCATCTACGGTCACACAATCTTCAAGGTTTACTTCTTGAACGAATTTGACTCATTTCTATTGCATGGAGAGTGCCTGTCGACGTTTAAGATTTATACCTTCACATAGTATTGGAATCTGTACCTAGCCCCACTGATGGTGTTCTAGTATCTATCGAGACTTTGGCGGACAACTCTGACGCTCCTGCCAATCCCCCTTTGACAGATCCATTAGGACCTACTTTATTGTGGCTAAACCTAGATGGTTCCACACCAGCCTATATTCACATGCTTTTTTCCACTCTTTACACTATGGTGAAGTCTGAGACCTCGTTACCTTTTGCATCAGTAGTATCGGATGTGATGTCAGCTTTTCCAACTCTTAGTGTGGCCATTCCTACTCCTCTGCCCACGCCTCTCACTTCTTCCTAGGGCATTCCACTAGTCTCATCCATGGCTCCTACTAATTTCCTGGCAAATATATCCTTGCTCACACCATCTTCTATGCCGACTATGGTACCTCAACCTAGTGAACCGGTAGGTAAAGAAATTTTTTCACCGAGATTTTCTCAACCAACCTTCCTGTTCCTTAGTTAGGCACATTAATTCTAGAAATATGTGGGGGGATCGTCAATTTCCCCTATTTAGCCACAGGGAAATGTAGCTTATAATATGTCACAAGCTTGGTATAGTTCGTTGATTGGAGGGGCACCACATATCAATACTTTTACTGGAGGGGCTAGTTTACCTGGGGGAAACCCCACTGCCAATACCATTTCCCATCCGGGTTATCATCCTTATGTTGGTCCTACTGTGTAGAGTGGTCCTTATTTTAACCTTGGGTACAAAACCATAAGTAGTCATGCTCTTGGGGGTCCATTTCTCCCTGGAGATTTCTACCTCAGGGGGAAACATCCATCTACTGGTTATTCTGGCCCTCATCAACCTTTTTCCAGGGTGAACCCTTTTCTACACCAGCAAGGGCTTCCATATAATCCTTATAAGGGGGGACTGAAAGGTTGGTTAGGGGATTCTCCTGCCTATGACCCATTCAGTCAAATCCATAATCCATTTTTATCTTCTGTTGATTTACCGAATTTAGCCAAATTGACTAATGAACCCATATGTCATGATCCCTGGTGGCCACCCATGCCTGCCAAGTTACTGTCAGATATTCCCAATTTTGAAGGGAAGCCTCGGGAGAATCCATCCACTCACATTACTACCTATCATTTATGGTTCTCATCTAATTATTTGGTGGATGATTCTATTAAAATTCACTTGTTCTAACAAATGTTAACTGGGGATGCCGCAAAGTGGTATATCAAGTTAGATACTGCATCCTACAGTGAATTTTCCTCCCTAGCTCAAAATTTATTAACACACTTCTAGATACTTAATTGATATGATATTGACTCTGAAATTTTTTCCAACTTTAAACAAGATGATGCCACATTAATATTTGATCACATTCATGAGTGGTGTTGTCGTAAGAGGTTCGTGAGAACCAAGTTACCTGATGAAATGTTACATAAATGGTTCATTTGATCTCTATGACCTTAGATTTCCAAGGTGTGTCTATGTTTTGAGCTGTTACTGAGGAACACACCCTTTTAGCTATCCAACAGTTGGATATCATCTATTCACATCCGGTTATGATGTACAAAGCGTTTTCGAATTCCTCTAGGCCTTATATTGACCCTCCTAAACCTGTTTCTTTCCCACATGATGATGGTGTGATTTGTTCTATTTTTGATGCCATGAGCTAAATTTCTTCCCAACTTGGGAAATTGATTATTACATCTCAAAGCCCAACAAGTGTGTTTGGCTCTACTAAAGCACCCCCTCCTGAGCAGTCCTTCGATGTTCTCACAGTGAAGTCCACTCAACCAAAGAACAACCCTCAATTTGGTGGTAAGAAAAACAAAAATAACAAGAGAAATAAATAACAAAATAAAACTTCTCAGGAGTCGTAAACCAATCCTTAGAGCCAGGGAGGGGGCACCAGTGATCTTCTCCAGAAAGTCAAGTTTCCCTGTAAATTTTTTCAAGGCAATCAACTTACTCATGAATTTCCTCGAATTGATGAAGTCCATAGGATTATTTCACCACTCTCTACTCAACAACCTGCTATTTTGACTCAGCCATTCCCTACAAAACCTCAACAACATATGGTTTCTTAACATTCTAGACCTTCACAAGGGGGAAACGAGGAGTCCTCTTTCCCTAACCCCCTCACAATTCATTCGTCTACATGTGTAAGGAATATGTTAATGTGACCATGTGATCCAAATCCTAAGATGTGCCTAAGTTGAGTTATCCTTCTAAGGACTCACCATCTCCACCTAATTCCACTAGACCTCTCAATTTGGATAAGCCTCTAGAACCTATCTATCACCCCCCAAGGGTGTTCTCCATAATATGAAACACAATCCTTCTACTAGGGATTCTCAACATTACAATATTGTTGAAGATATTTCCTAAGCTCCTTGTGGCATGTCTGATTTGAAGGTCTTGCAAAATTATCATCAATAGTGCAAAGCCTTGTTGTCTACGATCAATGGAGTTGACTTATCTGAATCTAGTATCATTGTTTTCAATGCTGAGAAAACTGCTCCTCATATCTCCTATCAGATTGCTTTCCAAATTATTGTGCATATCTATTAGAAGAATATCCATCACACTCTGGTGGATGAGGGATATTCCACTGTTATGTCAGTATATTTTTGAAAGGATCTTGGCTCTCCGACACTCGTTGCGTCCAACACCACTCTCCAAGCCTTTGACGGTCATAATTTTGTACCCAAGGGGGTCCTTCCCCATTTTTCCATTGAGTTCGAACAAAAAAATGTGTATGTTAATGTTGAAGTCATCGACTCTCCATTGGACTATAAACTGCTCCTTGGCCGTAGCTGGTTCTATGCCATGACCGTAGTTGTCTTGTTTGTGTTCCATGTACTTTTATTTCCTCATGAAGGAAATATTGTCACAATCGATAAGTTGAATATTTTTGAAAAGCATAACTAGGTTTGGTCTTCATAATGACTTGTAATTGTGAATTTATGTAATGAAGAAGACAAAAACAATAAAATTTATTTTGTAAATACTTGATTCATGGGTTTCATGAGAAAGGAGTTTTTATTATATGTGAAAGACTTCTTCTTGATGTCCTTAGGGTTTTTCATCTTGTCATAAATGTATAATTTAGAGTCATGTATATGAAATTTTGTTACACGTGTAAAGGAAAATCAATGATGTAATTGAATGCTACAAAGACCTTGTCAAAGTGCTCATTGAAGTCGGCTCAAATATGTTGTAGACACTCCTTTTCAAGTCACCCTAGAAGATGCTGGAATAAGTCGTGCCACCACACATATGATCATTTAAGCCTAGGATAATGAGATAGTCCCTATATATAGGATTGCAACCTCATTTTTGAGTCAAGGATTTTTTCAAGTCCAAGTTCACTTCAGATCACTATTCTAAGATCAAGTTCGAAGGAAAGTAATGTGATTTGGTGTGAGAAAGGTGACTATCTAGTGAAGGAAAGGAGGTTCTATTCTCTCAGTCAAGGTCTACAATTGAGGTCTGAAAATGTGTTGAGTAAAGACAATACAAAGGAGGATATAAGCTCCTTGTTTTTGGGTCTAAGAATGTGATCTAAGTATGATCTGTAGTGGGAGGAAAGGAGGAGATATACCACATAATTTGAGACTAAAAAGACATGTGAAGAAAATGATAGGGTCTCAGTCAACCTTGTCTACAACCCAACACATAAAGAAGAATGTGGAGAGGCAATGCTATTGGACATATCCTATTCTGACTTGGGTAGTCATATACAATGAAAATGAGAGCTACAAAAAAAAGAGTAATTTATGTTTAGGACACTAAGGATGAAGAATATTAGGCTGAGGAGAAGTGTTTGGATGACCAAGGCTATATCAATGGAGAAAAATTCAAAGACTAGGGACCGAGCTTCCCTAGGGATGGTGCAAAGCAGTACAGAAATGTAAGAGAAACATAAGGAGCCTATAAGAGTAGTGACAAGGCCTTGGAGGCATACTGAAGTCAAGGGTATGAGTCATGGTCTTGGTAATCACTGAATTGAAGATATAGAAGAAGAATTACATTTGAGTTTTCCTCTCCAAGAGGGAGAGGTTTTGGCCCTGGCTTGAAGAGCCTAAACTTTGTGTCTCTTGTGTTTTGATAATTGACTTGGTGAAAGGCATAATAAGCTAACGAAGATAAGATCTAAGTAAAATAAGAATATACAGTTCACAATTAATTATCAATAAGAGAAATTGAATTAAACACCCTAATTTCTCATCAACTATTGTGTGCCATTGGATCAAATATCTGCAACGGGTAATTCAGTCCCACTTGTGGGAGAACTCCTTGCTCAATTTCAGAGTGTTGGAGCTAGAATTTTTAAAAGTTATACTCTTATGGGGGTTTTTCCTCAAATCCCTTCTCCCAAACACTCCTTTGATCTCTACCACTTCTCCTATGCATCTGATATCTTTTGGCACCTATTGACCTCATAGGCCTCTTGATCTGTGGGTGGTGTCGCTTGCTATTATAGAATATGATCAACCTAGTGAGCACTCTCTACCACTTTTTGTAAAAGAAATTGTCCCTTCATCAGTTCCATCAGTACCTCCTGAGGTTGGTCAGAAACTCCATAATAATATGGAATATTATTATAATCCTCCACCACTCCGCTTGTTCAACCCGACTCTCTCGTAGACAAACCCCTTCACTAGTCAATTTCACAGTCATGGATCCCTCCATTGATAATCTTGGGGAAGTTATGCCTCTTTATGCCTCTAATATCCTCGACGTGGAACAAGTCAAGTCTGAGACTTTAGTTATTTAATTAGCCTAGGGGGAAACTTCTCAGTGTTCCTTTTCATTTCCACCCATGGACCAAGTCAAGTCTTGGGATTCTACTGCCAAACTTTCCACTGAATTTTACAACTTCTTACCACATGTTGACAAGAGTCATCTACCATATTTATGTCTTGATCCTCCCTTATGTGTTCTAGATAATTTTGAGATAATGAACATGTTAGACTTCCCTTGGTATGGTCAAATTTTTTGAATTGGGAAGTTTGAATTCCTTTGGCATGGCCCCACTTTGGTGAGACATATGGTTCCCTTTCCCTCTGTGGGTTTGCGTATATAAACCCTTGGCCTATTCCCTGTTGTGGGAACACCTTAGTGTGACCTACTCGAATGCATTGTGCTTGTATAAATTGTATATAGTAGTGTGATGTTTTTAACCTTTTTTGTTTGGTGTGTGATGCAAGTATTTTTCATGCCTTATTTTTTCCAAAAATCCCCAAAAAATATAAAACTCAAAAAACCAAAAATATATGGTCTTGTTTTTACCTAATCCATGCTTATTTTTTCATTATGTGATTTTACCATGCGTCTAATCTATCTAGATGTTTTTTATAGGATAGGGTGGCATTTCTATTGGGACATCCATTGGACCTTAGGTACATTTCCTTGACTGGTAAATAGGGGTAGGTCATTTTCATTGATATTGCATTTTGACCGTTATCACTATTTTTATGCCTTAGGTCCGGACCCGTCAAGTTGCTACTTTTTCCACTTCCTTTATGAATGCCATAGCTTGGTGGTATAGCTTACTTTCTCATGGATAACCTAGTTAGCACCTCTTGCCATCTTGGTGTCCATGAAATCATTTTTAATCCTTTTCAAAATCCCTCCTTCTGACCCGCCATGAGCTAGAATTTGAGCTTCATGTCCTATTCTTCGTCTTTTTTCTGGACATACCCCAGGAGGATTCCACACTTTATCCCTTGTGATTGGAACTTTTTGTCAGCCTGCTTTTGCAGAGTGAGCATTGTTTTCTTCATTCCATCATCATCATCTACTTGACCCATCATTCAATTTCACTTGGTGTTTTACCTTTTATTGGAGGAGCCACTATGATGAGTGGTCCTATATCACTACAAGAAGAAAAAGAAATTGGTGAGGGGTGAAAAATGACACCATAAATTCATTGGCAACGACTGTCAAAAGAGCCTTCGTCACCAAAAACTGAACGTCACCAAAGGTGGCATCACCAAAAGTATAGGTGTTGTGGTTAAATTAAAGGTTCGTCACCAATAATGATTTATAATGATGGATAGTGATAGTCACCATTTAATATGGGAAAGGGTGACTGATAATAGCCTCCGTCACCAAAAAACTAAACGTCACCAAAGGTGGCATCACCGAAAGTATGTGTTGTGGTGACATTTAAGGTCTGTCATGAATATTGATTATAATGACAAATAATGAGCGTCACCATTTCATATGAACACCAATGATTTATTGTGATGGACCTTTCATGGTCGTCACTATTGGTGCATATATATGGTGATGTTCATTGACCGTCACCATTTCATATTTGGTGAGGGTAAAAAAATGTTATGATAAGCTCATTGGTGACTTCAAGGTCCATCACAAATAATGAATATAATGACAAACAATGACCCTCACCATTTGATATCAACAACAATGATTTATGGTGATGAACCTTTCATGGTCCTCACTATTGCTGCGTATATATGGTGGTGTTCGTTGACCATCACCATTTCATATTTTGGTGAGGGTCGAAAAATGTCATCATAAGCTCATTGGTGATGGTCAAAAGAGCCTCCGTCACCAAAAACTGATCGCCGCCATTCCATATGAATATTAGGGCACGATGGAATCGAACCAATAACCTTTTGCTTGTAAAGCATATGCTCTTCCATTGAGCTCAAACCCTATAAAGAATTCGAATTTTAAAAATTATATCTTGTAAGTTCATAGATTGTAAATTCCACAACTTTAAATAAATAAAAGTATTAAAAATATTTTGCTAAACAAGAAAAATATCATTGAAGCTGCAGGTCCCTACCTAATGGTTATGAAATTTATGAAAAGTGGGTGGAGGGAAAAATAGTTACGTATAAAAGACTCAATATGTTAAGTTGAATACTCAATTAGAATTGAAACTCTAGAGACATTTATAGCCTACAAATGACCTATAATTATCAAACATAAAATTTTCAATTACACCAAAGATTGATTTCTCAAATTCTCACCTCGTGAATCATGTAAGTATGTTGTGACAACATAAAAATCTACCTCTAAAATAGTGATTTTCATGCCAAAAAATTAAAAACAATGAATATATATGATGCAATTATGAATAATGATCTACATGCTTTAATCCTATTAGCTACAGGTTCTAGAAAACTAATTGAGAGTGCTTCTCATTTTTAATTAATTCAAGATGTCAAAATACAATGATCAATAAAAAATGATCCTGAAATGTAACCAGTAAACAATGGATGTTAAAATTGTAAGCTCAAAGTTTGGTTAATATTTGTTGCACCAACAAAATATCCAAGGGGAATTCAAACACTTCCAAATCCACATCAAGTAGAAGTATCCAAATATGCAATTGCATGGATAGAAGGAAAGCATTCTCTACCTCTCAATGATAACTATGTCCTCCCAGAAGTACTTCAACTAACAAAGGGGTGCGAAGACAAGAACCTTAAAGCAAAAATAACTACACAATATAAAAATACACTTCATCCCCCCTCTACCTTTATAGAATATATCTATGGGAATAAAAAAATATCCATAGAGAATAGGATTACAGTGGGAAAAATAAAGATGATAAGCAAAAAAATAACAAGAAATGAAATATACTAAATTGAACATGTGTCCAAATGTACTCAAATATTAGAGGAAAAAAAGAACCCAACATGATTGATTATGCACTTGATAAAATGCCATTTAATTCTTTAGTAAAAAGGAAGATATATTTTCCTCTGGAATAATCCTATATGTGTGGCATTGGGGTTTTGGGTTACACTCTATGCTTACTCTCGAACATTCAAATAAGAGTTCCCAAATTTGTTCCTAAATGTTTAATTTGTTTGGGTTTGGGCCAAACCTAGTAAAATCATGTCAATTTTGGCCAAGATGCAATGAACTTAATTATGTTTTCCTAAGCTAGTCAACAAGCTTGACCCAAGATTTTGAAAAGGAATTTTGATAGAGATGACTTCTTTAACATATTTTGAAAATTTTTACCTTTCTATATGTTTCGAAGACATAAAATGAACTAGCCTCCTCTTACCACAATGTGGATAGGTAAGCAAGACAAATTGGAACCAATAGTATCCACTAGGATATTATGAGTGAGAAGAATTTAGTCTACCAAAATATGCCGAGAAATTGTATCTAACTCCAACCATTTTTTTGTGTTTTTGCATCCATAAGCACAAACACACTTTTTTCATCAAAGCGGCTTGAACACTGATATGGGAAATTTTAGCACCTCACTTTTACCAACTAGGAAAGCCACTATTTCAGAATTTATTTTAATTGTGGAGTTTTATTTCAATTTTCTATTAGGGAAATCCAAATCAATCTTCTTTTTTATACTTTTCCCAATGTTTCTTGGGTCCATGTCTTGTGATTGTGCTCTCCACTGGGATATCAAATTTTGAAAAATCATCTCTTTGAAGCAAAAACTTGTACCATAATATAAATAGGAAATTTGTGTCTTCCAATTCATAGGTTACCCTAATTCAATATCCCTCTCCACAATTTGGCCCAGATATGAAAATGTACCTGTTAACTAGGATTGGACATAGATTTTACAACAATTGAGAAGCCTTTTAAATAGTGGTCCCAATTTGAATTCATAGTGATATATGTTGCATGCTAAGATTTGTTTATGGTGAATATTTTCCACCCTTGGTTCCAAAATGGAGTTTCTATTTTTCCTTGGATGAGGGATGTTATTATAACCGGAAGACACAATATCTTGATCATTTGTTAATAAACCATGAAGGAAAATTCATTAACTTCTTTGTCAAAACCTATGGAACAATGCCATAAATAATATGATGTGAAGTTAGAAATATTTTTTCTCATGAAGTGGAGAAATGACATCAAGTCAACATTGGTGAGAGCGATATAGAGATAATTGTATGAATATGCCCATGGGGTCATCATAGTCCCAATGTTTATTATTTTCTAAAGTATTATGATGACACTATTGTATTTCTTACAAATTTATATTTTTTATGAGAGTGATTGATTAAGGTTGAAGAGGATACAATTAAAGTAATTGAGAAATTTCAATAGTTACAATAGTGTTGTAAGCCAGCAAAGCATCACATACTCTTATTAGTAGCAGGTTTTGAGGCTATTTTGAATTAGTATGCATGTATACATACACATGATATGGTCATAGATATGAATGAAATGGATTTTTTTGGTTCACTCTTTTGAGGACTACCAATCAATCCAAAGGTGCATGTGAAGTTTTTCAAGCATGTATATTGGCTTATCCATGTGTTAACTCTCGATTCCTTCACATTCATGGACTTCCCGATGTCATCTAGATGACTTGTGAAACTTATTAATTCCTTGATTTTATTCACCTACACCTTAAGGTTGGGTAAGACTCTAGAGGACCAATATGTGTAGGGATTGAGTGGGGTATTGCCTAGAAAGTTACATAATCTTACAAAATTGATGATGTTAGATGTGGTGGTGAATGTTAGTGGACCTGCAATTATTCTTAGCAATATGGAACATAAGAAATGCATGGATTGAAGATAAAAAACAAAGAAAAACTATTATAATGTTTTCAAAATGTTTAACAAAATCATTAAATGGATTATAGCAGTGAAAATTTGTAGTGTATTTGTTTTGTAGACATATTTTGGTTTAGTTGAAGAGGTTTTTTCCCTAACCAGACTACCATCATTAGAGAAAAATGGGTTATAACCAGGTTTTCAATATTTATTATATGCTTATGGAGGAAATTTTGAAGGCATGTAGAGCCATTATTAAATTGAATATAGTGTTGAAAATGCTCTTTACTGGTGGTGAAATTATATTTACGCTCAGTTTGAGGGGAAAATCACTGGCTCAAACCTAAAAATACCCCACTCAATTTTACATCATGAAATTTACATCAACATTACAAAGGTTTTCCAATTGAAATCTTTTATTAATGTATATGACAGGAACATTTCTTATGTTGGGCATGGGGATTTAGTGTCATATACTACAATGCTTAGAGTTTACATAAAAAAGATTTGTTGAAAGCCCTTGATTGCCTTGATAGAGACAACAATAACATTGCACATAACTGTAACATCCCTGGTTCCACCCTCGGATGATTAATGTAATAGCCATGTATAGTATGTGTTAGTTGCTAAGCTTGAGATTCATTGAGGGTTGTGAGTCTGAGTCTTTGTATGTAATATACATGTTAGGCTAGTGGGGTCAAGTTGTGAATATGGTTAAGGTTGGTGTGCCTATGTAATGGGTTTGAGGACCATGACTTTTAGGCTAGTAAGCCGAGAAATAATTAGGCTAGGGATCCAAGAGTTGCTTCTGGGGTAGTATGCCCATATGTATGTGTGCTATGTATTGGGGGCGTTGTGCCCGCATGTTTATGATCTTATATTCTATGAGATCAGGAAGTATGGTGTGGTAAATATGTTTAATCCATGTATATTAATAAAAACATAATGGTTGTTGGCGGATTGAGACTACAAATGTAATAGGGGCCCATGACTCCATAGCTGGGAGAGGCATCTCGATGAAAAGGTAACATATGATATTATAATGTAATATTAAATAAATGGGAAACACATTTATAAAAGGGGGAAATATTTTAATCGAGAGGGAATGCATTCTTGGTGACTAAGGAGTGAGTGAGTCCAAGGGGTTGGGCTCTGAAACTAAATAGTTGGGATGCATCTGAGTCTCTGTGGGCCTTGGTGGCCCCAAGAGCTTGGTGGCTTTGGTTATGGCTTGGTGGCCATGGATTTTTGAGATAGTGAGTCTTGGGCTTAGACTTTGTAAGTGACTGACTAGTCGATGAGACTTGTGCTTGGACTCTGTAACCGATTGAAGCATGGTTATTTAGTAAATCATGCCATAGAGGATGGATCCTGATGTGAGAGCCTTGGAGGTTTTGGTTATGGCCTGGGTAGCCATGGAATTAGGTCCCACCTCAAGGATGATCGACTGTTGAAAGACAATGAACAACATAGTCTATGGTGGGGTGGAACGTCGTATGTTCGCAACCAGCTGACAACATTCACGGATAAGTATTTGATAACTTGTTATTTTTCACCCACTACATTTACATATGGTTTTGTAATATTGTGGTTGAATATGCTCAATATCATATATTATGGTTAAGTTGAGCATATATTTCTGGTTATACTTGGGAACAATACAATCGATTAAATGAATCTGGTCAATTCACATAAACATATATTTCTGGTTTAATTTTTCCTAGGTTTGTGTATTTATGGTCTACCTGTGCATGGAACTATTGTTATGGTTAATTCTGTGTATGTATATGTATTCTTGGTTATGTTTGAAATGTATATGTATTTTTTGCATTAGGTTTTGTTGGTGCGTTGGAAGTATATGATGTGGTTAAATTATGCTTCTACTTTTGTTAAATTTTGGAACAATTTTGGGTTTTTTTTTAGAGGAATTTCCCAAAGGTGGCTAGGGATGTTATAATGGTATCAAAGTGCCCAGGTTGCAATACTAGGCCTACATGGGATGAAAAGTTAAAAAAAATAAAAATTACCGAGCATAGTTGCAAGCCATTCGACAAAATTCCAAAGCTAGATTATAGAAGGGTTATAAATACCAACACAGAAGAGAACTTTCTTTGAAAAGTTCAGCTAAGGATAATCTTGTATGGAAGGTGCTAGAACTTAGAGTTTTCATACTTATTGCTTGACATAATTCTTGTACAAAATGAATAACATCTTGGATGGTTCTCTTTAGAGGTATTTATGGTGGTTTCACTGTGAATTGTATATGTTTGTTGATTGGATTTAGATACCAAACCATAAAACCATTCACTACAAAAAAAACTACAACGATGAATATAGCCATGATTATGAGGATACATTCTTCTAATATAAAGGCAGACTTTCAGGGTGTTAATGAAACATACACCATTGAATTAGACATCTATTACTTCTTGTTGTAGGAGTCTGTCAAGAAGAAAACCCCATCAAAAGGCCATAAATTCCATGCCCAGATGCTTTCCACGGGAGTATTAACCCAGAAAACCCCATCAAAAGGCCATATATTCCATGCCTAGATGCTCGTCACAGGAGTATTAACCCAGAGTGTTTTCCTGGTAACTAATATTTTCGACATGTATGCTTATGGAGAGCACAAGTGAAAAGAAAGGGAGGTTGAACCATATCTATCTAGATATTATGGTTCTCAACTTGATATGACAAGTAAATATGCTTTGTAAAAGAAACAAATCTTAAACCATCCAAAGTGAAATACAATGGACACTTCATTTACTATCTCTAGAAGTGGAAGGTATGGGTATTCAGGAGAAGAGGATAATGATAGGGATGAGAAGGATGATGGAACCAAAACTACAATTGATCCTACATTTAGATTTCTAGGTATATATACAAAGGATGTGGCAATGCAAGTAGTGAAGGAAGTGAAGCAAGAAATGGAAGATAAACATATTTCAGAAACAAATACAATCCATTAAAGCATGATCATATAAAAAAGTAATGCAGAGTCTCAAGTTGTTAAGGAAAGCAAACTGAAGCTCATAAATTTCTTGAAGGATGATGACGAGTATGATATGGGTATGCATAACCATCTTGATGGGAACTTGAGAAAAATGAATGCAATAAATCTTAAGATGGGAGAAGGGAACACTAAAAAGTGTGATTACAAAGCAGTAGAGCATCTCACAGTGTTTCCTCCTTGGAAAGAAATAGAAAATTCAACTTGCAACTCTGAAGCTTTTGATGGTTGGCCACACAAGCCAAATAAGCTCAAGCATGCTGTTGATGAGGCCCAACATGGGATCCCATCTTCGTCCAGGCCATTTCAAAGAACAATATGTAATCTTTTTCCAGACGTTTTGGCAGCTCCAACCAATACCAGGAGTAGGACAAAAACTCCATACCACACAACGAAGGTTGCATCATATACTGATATTGAAGCACTGAAAAAGCATGATTTCGATTTGAAAGAAGGAATCATGTTTGATGAAGGCCCACAAGAGCCGACTACAATGTCTGATCCCATTTCTTCCATTCCGGCTTCTTAGTTGTTTCTCATTCTGCATTTTATTCTTCCAACTTCCAATTGTAGTTGTAGCTTCTACAAATGGAGCATGTATACCTCCAGTGAGTCCTCTTAAAGGAAAATGTGATATTTTCTGGAGAGGCTTTGCAACAAAAATTTCTTTTCTCCCTACTGAACCTCGAAGAACTAGAGATAGGAATCCAGATAAGTGCCAAAATGAAACTAAAGTAGATGGAAAAATAACATATAGGAACCTAGATAGGTTCCAAGTTGTAAATCAACTAGAAAAACCTCAGACAGGTGCCAAGATGAAACTGAAACAGATATACCATTGGCTCCAAGAAAAAGAGATTCTCAACCTCTTTTTGATTTTGATCTCAATGTTGTCGATGATGGTCTACTAGAATAAGAGATAGAAGTTACTGCAAAATTCCCTACACATAATTCATCATTGGCCAACCCAAGAAATATACACTCGAGTGAAACTTGATTTGGATATGAACAATGTAGACGAGAGTAAAGAAAATGGACCAGGCTTAATTTTAGATCACAAGAATACTGAAGTAGTGGACATATATAACATAAAAAATGATTCTTCTAGTGGATAAAGATGCATTAAGAATGATTTTGAATTGAATGATGGCCTCTATATGGATGAAACAATAACTGCAAATGATTCTATTGCTTCTCAAGGAAGTGCACGAGTTGTGCGCAATCAAGATTACTCCTTTGAGGGCCTTAAAATGGCTAGTGAAATAGTAAATATAACTCCTTGGTCTCACACTAGAGGACCAATTCTTGTAGTTACAATGCCAACATATGCACCTGTGAGGTTAGAGTCTCCATTTTCTGTGGCTGTTCCCCAGAAGTTCTTTAGTGTAGGGAAAGAGAAAGTTATTCCTTCATTCCATGCAGATATATATAGGCCACTTTCTGGGTTATCATCATCTACAACTGCAAAATTTTCATATATAATCCAGTCACCTGGTTTTCCATACACTAAGTCCCCATTTGGATTCAGCTTTGCCTCTTTTCCTACTGTATCTGCATCTTTCTTGGACTGCTCAAATTCTCACCCATTCACTCTAGGTGCTTCTCAGATTTTAACCTCTGGTGAAATTATTTCGCCCCATATCCAACATCCTTACTTAATGGGATTGACAAAAATTCCAACTCCCAACAATGATAGAATCTGGTCTAGGCCAAACTTGGATCAGGATTTTGGCCCAGAGACTTTTGAAGAAGAGGGTAAAGAAGAAAGATTAGGATCAAAACATGTATCAGTTTTGGAAGGTCATTTGATAAGAGACGGGAAAATTATTCATCTGGTAATCATCAGCATCAACAAACTCTTTTAAGAGAAAGGAACCCGAAGTAGGGTGGGATTTAAACATATTTGAACTCAAACAAGAGATACAAGATATACAATTTCTGTAGGCGTTGGTAGCTTCTTTTTCATGGGTCTATCTCACCTAAAGGGTGTTGGTTGATAGAGTTGTTTAAGCCCAAATGGCTTAAGTTGGAGATAAAGGTGTACTTGCTTGAATCTGAGATTAATACAATTGATCATGTAGATTGACATTCCCATATCACTAATTTTCCTCTTTTTCAACGATCCTGCTACACTTTTTACATGTATTCTTATTATGGAAGTATGAAGGGCACACATCAGGTGTTTGAGAAAATTCCCAAGCGAAGTGTGTCCACATGGAATTTTATTTTAAGAGGTTGTGTCAGGGATGGAAATTTCCAGGAAGCCCTCAAGTTGTATTACCAAACGCAACATGGAGGACCAAGTGGGGACACACCTTTCCAATTTTCCTCAAGGCGTGCACTGAGATTTTAGCCCTGGAGCAGGGCAGGGAAATCCATAGTTACATGTAACACCATGACTATAGGATATTTTGAAATTAGAAATTGTGTAAGATGCAGGAAAGATATTTGATGAAATGAATATGGGAAGGTCGAAACCCTATGTGATGTGTGATGATATCAAAGTATGAGTAGAATGGTCACATAAATGGTGCAGTGAGATATTTTCTAAATTGCAGTTGGATGGAGTGAAAGCCAATTCAGTCACTATTTCCAGTGCTTTCACTTCTTGTACAAAATTAGCAACACTGCAAAAAAAACAAAAAATGGATGATGCATATGAAGTGTTTTTTAATATGCCAAAGAGGGATCTGATCTCATGGAATCTAATGATTTTTTGTTATGCATTGAATGTATATTGTGATGAGGTGCTAGGAATCCTATCAACTTCAAAATGACATGAATGAACCCAGATGTAATTACATGGAGTGAGACCATTGTGAGATATACTCAATTTGGTCATAATGTTGAATCCTTGAAACTCTTCAATTGAATGCAAGTTGCAAAGGTGAAGCCTAACTCTATTACCATAACAATTATTTTTATTCATGTGCTGGCTTAGTGGCTCTGTAGTGTGGGTATCAAATGCATGGGCATGATGAAGATGCCCTTGCACTCTTTTATGAAATACAAGAAGCATGCATTAAGGTAGGCCATACCATCTTCATTGCTATTTTATCTTCCTGCAACCATGTAGGACTATAATAGATGTTCAAGCTAGTATCATTTTGATTGAATTAGTATAAATTTTGATGTGAAGACTAGAGTGGAGCATTATGCATGCATGGTTTACCTCTCGGCCACTCGAGACACTTGAATGGAGCATATGTGATGTTTTTGAACATCTATGCTACTTCTATGAGATGATGTAGTCAACGTGAGAAAGCTAATGTCAGATAAGGAAATTTAAAAAAAGGAACCAACATCTCAATTTCACAGACATTTCCAGTTGCTGCTAACTTAGGATGTTTTGAAATATATCATGGAAACTCTTCGAAAATGTTCTCAAGTTTCAATGATAATACACCCTCTTCATTTGAATTTTTCCTCTCCAAAACCATGGAAATGAGATACATGGAGGAGTTACAACCATGCATCCTTCCTTGACAGCCCTCAAGGTGGTTGGAAATAGATAATCATGACAAGCTCCAAGTGTTGGAAAAGTCTTGGTTGAAGCCTTATGTTGTAAAAAATGAATCGGTCAAGCAAGTCCTCGACCAAGTTTAGGACTTCATTGAGGAGTTTTGGAAAATTTCGAAATTAACTCAAGTTTTCTATAGTGTTTGGTTATATAAAATCAGCGGAGAAAAAAAAATAGACATTTTTCTGGAAACAAGCCTACATAAAAAATGCTAAAAGTTGGGTTACTGGTTTGAAAACAAAAATTTCATTGTCAAGAAAGTTGGATGAAGGAGGGATCAAAAAGGGAACATGACAAGTTGCCTCAAGCTTGCATATTTTTGTGGGCTTGTTTGTCTGTATTCAAGACTCTGCTGAGAAGAAAATGAATTGCATGGATGTTAAAGGGATTTGACTAGAGGTTGGGAAGTTTTGGGAGACTATGGAAGTGCAAATAAACTTTTTATTGATACTTCAAATGTGACCAAGCTTGAAAATAAATATGGTTTATGGTGCAGAAGAGAAAATAAATATAAAAAATGGAGACCTCGTGCACCTCTAGAAATTAGTTCTACATCGCCTCAGATCTATTGTAGCTATTGCAGAACTATCATATATGCTTGAACATGGGAGAAACATGATCACAACATTATTTTCTTTCCCTTTATTCTCTTCCTCTATGAATTTCATGTCAAGTAAAATCACCACTTTCTTCTATTATTTGAGCATTATATAGAAGGCTTCATGTAGCTATTTGACAAGGTGCCAAAATTTATTTTCAAGAGACAACTGTTGAGCAAACCTTGATTAATGAGTCCTACTGGATCCTGTTACAACTAGTACTTGAATATGTCATTCCAAAAATTATCCTCCTTCTAGGTTGTAAATCATCATATCATTTACTAGGACAAGGAGTGATTCTGTAAGAAAGGTATTTGAGATGCTAGTTGGAGCGTCTAGAAAGCTTCAGGTATTGGAAATGCACTTCCAAATTGAAATAAGGTGGATAGGGATGCTTGATATGTTGGAATACTTCTTTAATTTTTTTATAATTTGTATATTTTTGATGGATGGGATCACTCCAACAATAGAAAAAAAACATTGAATAAAGAACTTCAGTAGCCTAGATAACAAAAAATTTATTTTCCTTAATTAAACTCAGGCATGAGGGGGGGGTGGGATGCAGAGTGGGGGTTGGAATAAATTTTCCAAGTGCAGATACAATTATTATTTATGATCTATATTTCAATCCCTTTTTATTATTATTATTATTTATGAGCTCAATTATGATCTCACATGATAGGCCAAGACAAGCCAGTGATTGTATATCAATGATAATAAAGTGCTATGTTGAGGAGAGAATATTGTAGTGGTCAGGAACAACAATGGATTTGGAGAATTTGGTGATGAATCTTTGTAAAAATTAAAGTTTAAAGAATTATCTAGATCCCAAAGAATATTTGTGTTTGTGGAGACTGCCACAATACCACCAAGTTCATCTCCAAAATTTTCAAGCGAAAAATTACTGTGAGTGATTATTTTCTCGTGCAATTACTAATCACGACAAACCATGTAGAAATTTTGTTTATGTTGAGAGTAGATTTCATTGTATAAAGATTAATTTTTCAAGATTTTTTGTAATAAAATACCCCAACAAGGTTTCATTAGTTTATTCTGTTAACCAAACTAGGTTTCATCAGTTTATGAAGTACATATGATATTCTAATAGCTCACTGCACATGTTTGTACTACCTATTTCTTCTACTCAAGGAAAAATGTCTAGAAAATATAAATATGATAAGATATCAACAAAGTAGGTGGTGGGACCAATTAGAAGTGAGGAGTCTTTGGGAATATACACTCATTTACAATAGACAAGCTCCAGGAGTCCATTTCCAAAAATGGGAAATAATTCTCTGACAGGTGCATTGTCCAGAATGTTTGTAAGTATTGCTACATCATTTATTTATACTCCTAGTGCGTGTGTTAAAGAAAAATTGGTTTACAATATTGTAAAAACTGGTATGTATATTAGAAGTGGAGTTTCCATTTCCATAAATAGATCTCCAACAGAAATAAAGTATGGTCAAGACAACATATACCACCCGAGTAGACTAGACCTGACCATAAAGGAATAAAATTCAATGCCAAGTTCCAAAAATTATTAAGTGGTAAGTGTTGAGATTGCAACAAGATGATGAGCTTAGTGGAAAGAAGTCGCCTTCACTAAGTGGGCCCGCAGGCTATTTTTGGTGCACAGTCTATTTTTAGACATGTCGATCATATTCTATGAGTTGCAAAATGCTATTTGTGGATGGTTGGTCAAGTTGGAAAAATAGATGGACTTCTATTTTTAGACATATTGGGCAGAATCTATTTTTAGATTGCCAGTCTAAAAATAGATATGTCGAATATTACTAGCTCTTAATAATATTTGGACTTTAAACATTATCTTATTCTCTTGGAGCACTTCAGTTAAGTGCACATATGTGGCATAGGAGCTGAAAAAAGGAATTACGCTATTCCTGAGGGTTAAGTGGAGCTATTTCATGGATACTTCAGTTAGAACTCATGTGACAGAGTTTGGTGGAGTTATTGAGGTAGTTGGTGGAGTTGTGTTCAGTTTAACTGAGTTAAACATAGTTGAACTAGTTGTATCTAGTCTAACTGATTGATACACTAGTGAGAGTGGTGTGAATTAATTATTAATTAATTCACTAATTATCAACTCATTAATTAACTAAAGAATACATCAGTTAACTACAATGCATGGACAGTTTCAGTGGAGACCAATGAAGAGGTAGGTGAAAGAGAAGTGTGACTATCAGTTGTGACTATATTGTTGCATGATTTGCAACAAACAGTGGTTGGAGATGCCAATGAGGATTGTGTGAGAAAGGCTGGACCAATTCGAGTTCATTCAGAGCCATTCTTCAACAGTGATTGCACAGTAGAGGCATGCTAGCAGGTGGCAAAGATTGGAGCATGTGTTTTGCTAGATCGGACCTGATTAGTATGTAGCAATTGGAGATTGTACTGAGAGCTTGTGAGGAGCTTTTTATGATGATTTTTACATGATATATATGACATATAATATACAGATAGTTGGGGGTTTTCAGCTTTAATATTTCCCATAAAATATCGTGTTCATATGTGTGAATGTTTATGGTTTTAATGTGCGCATGTAATTGTTTTTATTTCCACAATTAATGATCAATGGTAGAAGATATTCTGTATTGTGCATGAAGTCAAATAGTGTGTGATCAGGAGAATCTCAGATGTATAACATATCAGTTATATAAATTTATACAGTAAGAAATAGAATAGGAAGGAATGATTTTAGCTACTTGAAATCATCATGTTGTGTTATATGAATACTTTCATTATATGATCAACTGGGATAAATTTGGCATATGTATCAATTTTTGTTAGATAACTAAGAGTTGGAAACAAGTTATAAATACTAGTTCAGAATAATCATAATTTTAGATATAATGTATGATTCTAACTGTGATTAAAATAGCCACTCAAATAAAGGGCAACACAATTTAGACATGAAAGAGATATTCTTTACCATAAGAAGGAATTGATGTGCAGTTGATGGAGAAGCCTTTTGAGAGTTAGGATAAATCACATTGTAACCTTGCAATAACCTGACTTACATTGTTGGCACCTAATAAAAGAAAAAATCCTTTAGTTTAGGGGGTAATAACTGAATTCTTATTTCTGTCCACAAAAGACATGAATCTTGCAAAAATTATAATGGGGTACAAAAGGACTACATCTTACTATAATTTTCATAATCCAAGAATTAAAAACCTTTCACATGAAACAAGGCCAGTACCACATTCTACAAACACAACTGAGAAATTAAGAAACAAATATTTATTCAATGAAAACATAATGAATCATGTTAGCACACTTTAAATTGAATAGATCTTCTTGTTTCAATAGGCATTGGAAATGATCTCCCTTTAGCAAAAAAGTCATATTTTTTTCTAGGGCATATGAACAAGTAAACTAAAATCATGTAGATAGTTAGTGATGGAACACTATATTTTGACTGTGTAGTGTGTTGGAAAGTGTAACTAGGTTCGGTATTCATATTGACTATGTAATTATGTATTTATGTAATGAAGCAGACAAGGTTAATAAAATGTATTTTTTTTAAGCTTGCTTCATGGGTTTCATGAGCAAGGAATTTTATTATAGGTTAAAGACTTCTTCTTGATGTCTTTTAGGGATTTGTATTCTTTTCATAAATGTATTAATTAGAGTCATGTATATGAAGTGTCACACATGTAAAGTCAGTGATATATTCCTCAAGACCTTGTCAAACCAAATTGTAAACATGGCTCAAGAATGGTGCTAACACCCCTGATCAAATCAACGTTATACTTAGTTGCAATAAATCTCCAAGTCAGCCTATAAAAAACAAGAAAATTCATCTCATGAACCGTCACATATATTCATGGTCAGGTCTACTTATTACAGGGCTCGACCACTATAAATAGCCCACTGGACTCTGCAGAAAACTCACAGAACAGAGCTTAGTCTCTGAGATTTTTGGACCTAATTTCAGGAAAAGTTTGAGGTTCATTTAGGAAAGGACTGCGGTATCAAGTGCATTATTTAGTGATGAAATCAATGCATAATAGAAGGAATATAAAATGAAGATACGGATACAGACAGTAAAGTAAGACTCTGTGATATGCACCACAAAAAAGAAAATATCACAGTCTCATATTACATTATTGTCTTGGGTAATTACACAGATTAATAGTACAACAAGGAAGTGACATAACATAGTTCATAAGTGCAACAAGTCTATAAGAATTGGAGAGAAGCTGAAGAAGAAGAGATATATTATCAAGGTTTGTGAAGTGATCAAGCTTCTCTACGAGACTGAGTTCTCTAGCCCTGGTGCAGAACGCTGCAGGACAAGGCAGAAAAGAAGAATCAGCTTAAAGGAGTCAAGGAAGAAGCAGTGAAAAGGACTTGGAGGCATACAAGGGTCAAGGGTGTGTGTCATGGTCATGGTACTTGTCAACGAAAACTCTATAAGAAGAATTTTTTGTGGGTTTTCCTCTCAAAGAGGGAGAGGTTTTGGCCCTAACTCGAAGAGCCTAAATTTGTTTCTCTTGTGTTTTGGTAATTGACTTGATGAAAGACATAGTAAGATAATAAGAGAAGACATAAGTTAAATAAGTAAGCTCAAAAGTAATTATCAATTAGATAATTTGAATTAAACCTAGCCCTACCTAATTCTCAACATGGTTTCAGAGATAAGGTGCTGAATTAAAAGGGATACTTGTCAAAGAGACACTCAAGGATCAAAAGGCAAGAATCAATTACTCAAGAAAGCATCAAAGTCAAAGTCAAAGTATTCATTTAAAAGTCAAATTAGTTTGCAAGGAACATTCTCAGGCCATCTCAAGAAGATCTTCAACCTCATTCAAAGGATCCACTCTCCAAGGAGATAATATTTTCCATCAAAGATTCTTGACATTGAAGAATTTTTTGGAAGACACACCATCAAGCTCCATCCAACACTATCCAACATATTTGAATACATCATCATTTTGAAGTAATAATCCAAGACATACTTGATCCAAGAAGGAGTTCCTGTCATCATATTCATCATCATCTTCAAGGAAGCTGATATAAGGAGGAAGTCACTCTACTAAATTAAGTATTTATATGACCTCTTTTGAATGTGTCAAAATTAATTATTGCAAAGACAACAACAAATTGGTTGGGTCATCAACCTTTAGTGCATGAAAGAAGAGGACATATTTGAATCTAATCGAAGATGAAGTTATGGGCTACATCAAAGGATCTACAACTCAACCCTCAAAAGAAGATGCTCTAGCTCATGCCAAGTACATTAAAGGAGAAATTAGAGCCAAAAGGATTCTCATAGAATCCATTAAGGACTCATTCATACCCTATGTATCAAAACTAGAAACTGAAAAATAAATATATGAGAAATTGGTGGACATATTCTCTGTGAGTACTGCAGGAGAATTAATATCTCTGAGACAAGAACTATACAAGATAAAATTGTCAAGAGATGAAGGAACCACTTCATATTTTATGAGGATTTACGAAATATGAGAACAAATATAGAAATTGAGAGAAGCGATATATGATAGTGATATGACTATAGTGGTGCTGAATGCTCTACCAGCAGAATAGAGAAACTTCACCTCAAGTTTATACAGGAAGAAAGAAGCAACACCATACCAACATCTATGGTCTCTATGTAAGATAGAGGAAACAAGATTGAAAGCCAAATTTGATTCAAGATCAAGTGAAGGAAATCAAGCCTTTGCACCCATGTCTAGGAAGAAAGGAACATTTGGTAAATTTGGTCCTCAGAATAGAAGGAGAAATATGGACAAAGTACGATGCTTTGGTTGTAATGAAATTGGGAATTATAAAAGGGATCTTACTAAATTTGTGAAGGACAAAAGGAAAAAGGAAGAAGCCAATGTCACAAATGAAAGGGAAGAACCTCATGCGGAGAAAT
The DNA here is from genome assembly GCA_034641835.2 of Pinus albicaulis. NCBI lineage: Eukaryota > Viridiplantae > Streptophyta > Pinopsida > Pinales > Pinaceae > Pinus > Pinus albicaulis. The sequence continues at coordinate 700,628,808 of CM076578.1, forward strand.
ATAAGAAAGAAGAAGCGAAAGATCTTTATTATGATTGAGATCATCTTCTTCTTTAAGTGATTTCCGTCAGTTGTAAAATAGTATGATAGGAAGCATTGTATATTAATGACATAATGGTAGAAGCATGGAAGGAGCAATTTTCATAGGAGAATGTCTGCAATACAACTATGCTATGAAAGAAGTGGCTCTTTGGAACCTCACTAAAAACTACATTGATGAAAGGAAATCATATAGATCAAGGGTCATTTATGAAATATGTGCTAAAATTTCCTAATGGAGTCCTCCTTGGATTCACTAGTTAGGAAGGAAGAAAAAGGTTTCATTGAGAATTATATCTTGCATAATCTATGGATTAAGATATGATGACATAAATTTGATGAAGCAGATTAAGGGAATGATATTCTTCATTCTAGAAGATTGCTACAGGATGACTCAAAAGGTTGAGGTACATATATGTTGACACTGAATGTTGTGAAGTCATGTCATATGATTGCAGATGATTGACTTCTACTGTTAGAAGTATGATCAAAGGAAGGAGGATCTCTTCTGGTGCACAATTTTTCATTAACATATGAAATCAAATATGTCCTCATATGGAATATGAGGTGGTTATATACAAACAAGTAATTATATGTTGGAATTTCTTGGAAATGAATGAAACAATGTGGAGAAATAAAATAAGAGATCAGAAGTGCAGCCATGTCAAGAGGTGGTTATCATCCAGAAGCCAAGAATATGTGACTAGGAGATATCCTACGAAGATATGTAGACTCTAATAGAAGTATGGTAAAGAAGAAGACCCTTGAAAATACATATCTTTAGGAGATGTGTCAATCTGAATAAAGGATGTTGATGCCTACAAGAAGATGTCATGGTGAAAAATCATCACTGAGGTAACTTTTGATTTAAAATTTCTTATGTATATGTTTAGCTGAATACATTTATGCAGGGCTCCTTATCAAGTGGAAGGATGTAAGATACTTGGGAGATGGTTTGAAGGAAAGAAGCATGGCATAAAGGTGGATCAGATAAGAAATACTGATAAATCACTTTCTGGGTGATGAAATGACTCATGGATGTAAATGATGGATGATTTGTGCCCTATGAAGCTAAAGTTGAAGATTCCTCAAGATCAAAATCCATGACATTGAGGAGAGGAATTCTTCATGAGAACTTGAGTGTCTCACCATTGCTTCTACAGGTCCCTGGTTAAGAGGGAGTCTGGTGGTAATTTTCTTACTTGGAAGAAATTAGGTAATTCATAAGAATGAGATTAGGTACATTCCTTGTACAGAACGAGTACACTCCCTTGTGGAATAGGTCCTCCCTGGTTGAGAGGGAGAGATAGACACATCATTCTGGTCTTCAACTGGGAAGACAGAATGGAGGATTGGGTAATCATCTAGAATCTGATATTATTTGTGAATGAGATAGGTAATTCAAGATAAGAGTAGTCATGGAATGATATTCTTTGAGGGCTAGCTACCCAAGAGAAGAATATTCCAAGAAGGTCATACTTTGGGAACACCTGGGTGGAGTATGTACCTTGGAGAGACAATGACAATGGTGTCTATAAGTCACATGTCTCGCCAGTATTGTAGCCCATTTTCTCATTGAGAGATGGGGTTGTTAGTCAAGGCCTTGCACTAGGAAAATGTTGGTTGATATGCTTCTATAAATATGTGATTACCAATCCTATTATTCTTATGAGATTATTCAGATTGAAATTAACCATGTACCATTATGAATACCTCTCTAGTTAAGAGGGAGTGTTGGAATATGTAACTAGGTTCGATCTTCATATTGAATATGTAATTATGTATTTATGTACTGAAGAAGACAAATATGATAAAATGTATTTTTGTTAAGCTTGATTCATGGGTTTCACAAGCAAGGAATTTTATATGTTAAATACTTATTCTTGATGTTTCTTAGGGATTTGTCTTCTTGTCATAAATCTATTAATTAGAGTCATGTATATGAAGTGTCACACATGTAAAGTCAGTGACATATGCCTTAAGACCTTGTCAAACTGTCTTGTAAACATGGCTCAAGAATGGTGCTAACACCCCTGATCAAATCAACGTTATACTCAATTGCAATACCTCTCCAAGTCGGCTTATAAACAACAAGGAAAGTTGGCTCATGAATCATCACAACTATTCATGGTCAGCTTTTTTTTCCAATTTCACCCAGAAACTCAAAATTTTGGTCTCTTAGAGTGCTTTATTGGTGTTTGGAGACAAATGAATTTTAAATGATGTAAAGGAGTCATAAATACTTAAGCGAATTTTAATTCAGATTGGAAAACCCACTTTTCTAATTTGTCATTTCACCTTTTTGAAAAAAATTTCTAATTACCCTTTTCCTTTGATTTTTTTCTTCTTTGCAGGATGATTTTGCTAGAGTTTGGCACTTTTCACTTTCAGTTTGGCATGTGAAGTTTGAGTTGGCAGCTTGGGACAAAACTTATTCCATATTATGAGCATAAAATTACATAAAAAATTAAAAACAATTTACATCTCTGTTTTGAATAAAATTACATTTTAGTATAAAAATTATACTCTAAAACCAAAATTACAACTTTAAAAATCATATTTACATATTGTAAATCCTCTGCAGATGATTGAGAAAGTTTTATTTGAGTCACTCCCACACCTTTGTTGACCTTATTGAGATAAAATGGTGGGTTATGAACCTTGAAAAATGAAACCTAATTGACCTAATGGGACCTTGGATGACTTGACTCCATGGTTTACTTTGACTGACATAATGACATAATAAAATGACCTTTTAATATTTTTTATGCTCAACAAGACATGAAGATGGGACGGCAAATGTGAAATTGTGAGGGAGAGTGAGGTTTTATGACTAGGGCTACCATTAGTGAATCAATTTTTTGCATGACCTAATGGAATGATGAAAAATTTCTTGAGTGGGACCCCTAAAATGAATATGAAAAGAGTGATTTTGATCACTAATGGCAGAATGCAAATTCAATATTCTTATTTTGTAGTGGAGCTATTGTAATGAACATTTTGGAATGAAATTAGAGACATATTTGCCAAACTTGTGTTAGAATATTGTGGTATGCATTGGAGCATTTTTTATTCTTATATATGTTTATCTATTCATGATAAATGATATATTTTCCTCTTTCAGATACATCTTTCCATGTGTTTATCTTGTAAGTTTATAAGCATAATTCATGTTTGTTCATGGTCTGTTTTAGATAAGGTTTACATGATATATCTAATTACTTCTAAATGAATGAATTCACCTTAGTGCTCATTTAGAATCTCTATCACTTAATCCTATACTCAATGAACTATTAAACATGGTTTCAAACTACCTATCTAGCCTCACACATTCTCTACAAATCGACCTTGGAATTCAAACCTAAAAACTCTACACCCAACCTTCTCATTGACCTTTATATTGAGCACTTAAAACAACAAAAAAAATACTATTTGCTGAGCTTACATAGCTATCCTAAGATCATTAGATACTCAGTCATTACTTTGACTACAAAAGTGACAACGAGAGAGCCCTCTCTGGTCATGGTAGGGCTAGCTATCTGACCTAAAGCCTGGTCCATGGTTACCTTTCTTCAATCCCATTTTCACCTTGGGAAGTTGGGGAGACTGATAACATTATTTTTGCCGTTGTCGGGGAGAGATTTCTAAACTTTCCCCTGGAATATTTCTTTATTACTATGAAGGTTATACTTGTAGGTGAAAATCTCTATCATTTGAAACATGCTAAACTCTTAAATCTGAGCCAAAGTCCATAATTCATATCTTAAGTTGGCTCTTAAAAGACATACTAGGTCAAATATAGATCCAAATGCCTCAAAAATTGTGAATGACCCTGAGAGTCATTTAAGAAAGCATAAAATAAAGTCTCGGAAGGTTGGAAGAGCTTTTCCTCCACTTGTCAAATCAAATTCCTTGCCTATGAGATTTACTTCAAGATATTTTCTTTATAGTTTAGAATATGAAAGATCTTTGTTTAGGAATAAGTCTGAAACCTTTATTTTAGAATCTATCTTTGATCCTTTCAAATTTTATACCTTTTCACCATTTTATGAGTCTTTTTATTCTGAAGTTGATAGTGAAGTCTGGTCTAATTTCTACAAACTCAAAGGCTTGGTGGATACGTTTCAAGAAAATTCAGAAAGAGCTTATTTCCAATATTAGAAGTAGGATTTTGATTCACCACCTATCATTACACCTTCTGATATTGTTACATCATCAAATATTCCTTTCATTCCATCATCACCTCTGAAATTTTTCACTCCATTAGCACCTCCACCACCTCCTCCATTAGTCATGGCCATATTTTCTTCGTTGATCCTACCTCTACAACTCACTGCACTACCTCAAAAATATGGGTAGAGACTTCCTCTTTTTGATGGAACATCAGAGGTTACTTCTTATCAACACATTGCCAAAGTGATTGATTTCATATATCTTGAAGAGATTGACAATGACGATGCCAATATGCGCATCATTGCACAAAGTTTCTCAAGAGAGGTTAAGAAATGGTTTTTCTCTCTCACAAATAGTTCAATATGTACTTCACAGTAGATGATTTACTTGTTTAATGTGAAATGGGAAGAGAAGAAGAATCCATTTCATATTTTAGTTGAGTATAACACCTTGAAAAGGAATCCCAATGAGTCTTTCCAATAATTTACACCTAGATTCAATAAATTTATGATTCAATTCCTGAGAATATTAAACCTCCTCCAGGCCTTCCTTTACTTCATTATCTTGATGGTTTCGATCCTAACATGGACTATCAATTTAGAGAAATAAGCCCATCAAATCTTAAATAAATGCAGAGAAACACAATGAGCGTGGAAGCTAATTTGATCATAAAAAAGTCTAAAATCATGACGGAGAAAAGAGTCACTATCAAATAGGAAACATCTACTTCATCAGAGGTAAAATTAGACACCTTGATCAAGACTATGGATAAGATGATGGATAAAATTTCCATTGCTGATAGACAAGTTGAACCCTCCATTAGAAATCCCAATTTCAAGGGTCAAAATGAGCAGCCTCAGTACATGATCAAGAAAATGGAACAAAGGGGGTCAAGGTCAACAAATTCAACAAAAATTTTGCACTCTATTTCAGTAGAACTACATTGAAGGCCCCGATGATCTGGAAAGAATCATTTATTTGAGAAAAATCACGAACCTATTTTCCTCATTGAAGAAGATCATTTTTCTGCAGAAATTTGTTCACCGGATGATAAAAAATATGTCTTGTCAAATGATGACATGTTATCAATACGGACAAAATATTATCAGAGGGGATCTCAGAATGCTCTGTCTCAAGTGCAGAGACAATATGGTTTGAGGAGTAGGGATGTTCCTATAACCTACAATAAGAAAAAATAAAACTCTCAAGTAGATGCTCATCATAAATAAACTGCTGCTCCAAATCAAAGTAAAGACAAAGGACCTACTGTTCCTAATCATGCTAAAAGAAATGAAGCTTCCTACAATGGTCAGAGAAAGGATAAATAAGTCCAAGATGGAAGACAAAAGAAGGAGACTCTACACAACGATTATCCCGAAAGGAAATATGCACCATTGAAATATGTAGAAAAACATTATCCTCTTTTTAGTATTAAAAATTAAATTTCCAAATTAAAACTCTCCATTCCTCTAACTGAAATAGGCAAGAATGATCAGTAAAAAGTTCAAGTAGCTAAGTTTCTTAGAGTGGATCAAATGTATGAAATGGTTAATGTGAGTGATGATCACCATGAGCTTCTATTTGGTCCTGCTGTTGATGGTGATCTAGAAGATAGTGAGGTCCCTCCATTTTATCTAAGCCTCAAAATCCATGGTTTTATCCTCCATAATGCCATACTTGATTCTGGAGCCTCTCAAAACCTCATTCCCAAGGCCATTGTAGAAATATTAGGACTGGATATCACCATGCCTTATCATGATATTTATTCAGTTGATTCAGGGAGGGTGAAATGTCTTGGCCTCATTAAGGTCCTAGTGGTGTGATTAGAGAAAATTGTAGCCAAGAATGTACTCATGGATGTTGTTTTGGCTGATATCCCTCCCAGGTATGGAATTTTTCTCTCTCGGTCATGGGGAGAAAAGCTTAGAGGTATCTTACAACTTTATTTTTCATATGCTACCATTCCCATCTTTGGGAAACTTAGGAAACTATACTAGGAAAGTAAAATGAAATACATGATCAACAACCGAGAAAAGCCAAATAATCATCCCATACATGCCGTCCAATAGATTTAGAGTCATTTATCTTATTGAATGATGAATGTTCAACATCTTCCAAAGTTTTGATTGAAGAAAAAGCAGAAAATTCTGAATTTTCAAATTCTATTTTAGAAATGACAAATGCTGAAATTTATGAAAAGTTTCCAAGTGGTTTGGAACCAAACAAATCACCTCAAAAAAGGGATTAAACAATGAAATAAACATAAATTTTTGGTACAACATAACTCTATCAAGAAGCAAGTAAAGTTCAACCATATGATTTACAACTTCCTGATGAAGAAAGTAGTTGTGGACCATGGCCTTTGATGGAGCTTTGGGTAAAGAAGAGATTGTAATTGGAGTGTGGATTCAAAACCATATGAATCAGTCACTAAACATTCCTCCTAATGTTCAAATGTCCTCCTACAAGCTAACTTTCGACTGTTCAAACAATGAAGCTGAGTATGAGGCTTTGGTAGCCAGTTTGAAAATTATTAAGAAACTAGCAACGAAGAAGATTTTTGTGTATGGAAAATCCGAGCTAGTAATAAATAAAGTCAAAGGGGAATACTAGGTCAAGCATCCAAGGATGTGAGCTTACCAAAATGCAGTGTTAGATATCTTCAAGACCTTCATTGAGTTTACTTTGTCATTGATCCCAAGGGACAACAATGTTATTGCTGATTCTCTTGCTACTTTGGCCAACATGTTCAAAATTCCATTGTATCCTAATAAGAAGTATGAGATAAATGTCAAACACCGCCCTGCTGTCCCATATAATGTTCAATATCGATAGGTATTCCAAGATGATAAACAGATCAACAAATTCTTGTAGACATAAGAGGAATTTGTGAATTCACAAATGGATAACCAGTGCTATGAAGATGACCAAAATTCCATGCAGTAGAGATGCAAGTGCTTCAGATGAAATATAACTACATTCCAAGAGGTTTGTTACCTTTGGAAGAGATTTTTGATCAAGATGGTGTTTCATGAAAATCGACCATGCTACCAAAAGAAGTGGGAGTGGAATATCTCAATCTCGGCACTCTGAAAAAGCCAAAGATGTATGGTCAAAATTTTGAAAACTTTGAGTGCAGAAATGAAAGGTAAATATGTAGTGCTTCTATCTTAGTTTGCTGATGTATTTGCTTGGGAATATATTGATTTAAAAGTGTATGATAAAAGTATAATCTACAATACCATTCCCTTAAAGCTGGATCATAAAACTTTTTGACAGAATTTAAGGAGAATGAATCCCAAGTTGCTTCCCTCTATTCAAAAGGAGGTAAATAGATTATTTATTGCTGGTATTATAGTTCCTCTTCACTTTTAAAATTGGATTTCTAATCTAGTGCCAATGAGAAATAAGACATGAGATATTCACTTGTGCATAGTGTTACGTAAAATTAATTTCTTAATAAAAACAACTAATCACCTAATCATTAATTATCAACCAAGGAACGTATTTTTATTTCAAAAAAAAAAAAATATGCATAGAAAATACTAGCAGATAACACTGTTTCTACATGATTATGTTCTACACTATCAAGTTCATTCGAAAACAAATAAAATGCAAGACTTGAAAAACAATACTAAATCTCAAAAACAGAAAGTAAATGATAGGAAAATAATTATGCTAATCACATGACTTGAATCAATAATGAATTAAATCACACATTGCTGAATTGGAAATTTAACCTATTACACTCAACATAATTCAAATTCTAATCTAGAGCAGTGAATTAAATGAAATCTATAAATTGCGAGAAATAAAAAATCTGGAAAATGCAGCAAACAACAAATTACTTAAAAGAAAGGAAATCTACTTTAAGGAATGAGAATTGAAATTCAAATAAACAAGCATGAAACTAAACTACTTTAGATGTTAAAGTCAACACCTCGTCCAAGGTAGTGGGCCCAACTACCCAAGACTCAGTTCTGCCTTGAGAAATACTTCAGATCAGATTACATGTAATAGATGTAGGACTCAATGAATAGTTTCCTGCATTAAAATATATGAGAAAATAATTACAACATAATGAAGTTCACAGCCTTGCCTCTAATTCAATGATTGTACATCTTCCATCTCCTCTAACTCCTAATTATTCCTTTCTCTTATTTCATAATATCCTCCCCTCTCTTTGATCTCTGTTTTCATTTAAATACACTGAGAGAAAAGGGAAGTTACATCAAATTTGATTTAAAAAATGGTTTCCATTACAATTTTGGATTTATTACATAATCTTAATAAACAGTATCATATCTGAAAGATCTTCCCATCATCATTCAGCAGGAACAAGTCGAATTTGGCATTGCAATTGGAAGAATGCGGAAAAAAACTACAACAACAAATCTAAGAAAATTATCTTAGAAGAACCTTCCGTTTCTCTTAATATAGACCAAATTTTGGAAAACTGCTCACTAGAAAACTAATTTGGTCCATTCTACACAAAACCCATGTATCAGAATTTCAGGATTCATCTTCATTTGTCTGAAAAGTCCAACGCAAAACTATCACGTCTTATTCCAGCAAATTTTTGAGTTGGAATATTTGATTATGAGTTGAAAATCGAATTTTCAATTTGGAAAAGATCTCAAAGGCTAATATCATGAGTGATGTTATAAAAAATTCATTAATAAATCATCATTGGAAAAATAATGCATAATAATCTTCAATTTATTAAAAATAAAGGAGAAAAATTAGTATTTATCCATAAGAGCATAAATAATTATAAAATGGAATTATGTGATAAATTGTGATAAAATATGATGAATGACGTGATAAAGACTTATAGAAATGGATGAAATAGAGATTAAATAGTGATAATAATAATGACATATTTGTGGCCCAACATACCCCCAAATTGAATATGTTGCATGTACTCATGCAACCCAAAGCCTTTGTAATAACCAAGCTGTAATACAATAATCAAAATGTTCACCCCAAGTCATTATATTGATGGAACAAATGACTTCTTCCTCAAATAATAAATATTCAATTTGAGCGATGTTCATGAAGGCATAACAATTTTCACATTGAATTTCAACCATATGTATATCTAGTTACAAAAAAATATGATACAAGTAACTACAAACTTCATTAACCATTTTCTCAAAAACTACAAACCAGATTTTGCTGAAATTTTGTAAGAAGATTTCTACTATATTAATGCTTCTCTAATACAAAAATCAGATCATTTTGATGCATGGATCATGAGATATAAGAAAAATGGCTGTAGGTGATAGTGCATGATTTCTGAAAGTTTACTAACTAATTTAGCTAGAAATTTTCTGGGTTTGTGTATTTTAAAGATACCTTTTTGCTGTCCAAAAATCACAGGAATTCAGTCCATTGTTTTAAAGATATGCACAAATCAATTTTTGCACTGTATAAAAAAGAAATTGTATGCCTTAAATGAGAAAAAAAGTAGAAAACATCCATCATGTGTAGAAATTCCTCCCCTAAACTGGAGAATTAGCATGCCCTCATGCTATACTAGAAAATAGATTGAGGTAGTTGCTACAATTGTTATGCTTGGTGTATAACAAAATCAAATAAGGGAGGATTTGAGAATGAATAAGGAGATCGATGGATCATGGCATGGTCATAATAAAGAAATGAATGAAAGTAACACTCCCCCAAACTGAAGGCTTTTGTGTCTCTAAAAAATGGGAAGTGGTAAAGAAGTGGAACGAATGAAGATAAACAATGTTCAATGGATTTTCATGAAATTAACCTAAATTTTTAATAAATAAAAATATTATGCTATTTTACCTCAAGTTTTACCTTCGTAAAAATGTGGAATGGCATGTATGGATTGGCATTTGTTGAAGTTGATGTAGGATGAGCTGATGTTGAAAGTGACGCAAAAGGTGGAACCCATGCAAGCTGAAAGTAAGTACAAAGTGTGGCAGGCTTTTTTTCCCTCATGCGTCCACGACCATAAAGCACAGGAAAAGAGGAAAGGACATTGTGGATTCATAAATGTGGTAGAAAAATAATGAGAGTAGTGTACATATGGTAGAAATGGTTAGATAAGTACAAATCGCAAAGATTATTAGGAATTGACCAAAAAGAGTAAAACAAATGTTTAAGCATTATGAGAAAATATTTTTCCTTTGATGGTAAGATATGATGAAATCATGATAGGAAATGTATGATGACGACTGCTGATATCATTTGATCAGACACTTTTTAATATAATCCATAGAAAAGTTTATTTTACCATGCACATTTGTTAATATAGATATAAACGTTGTTCAAATGGTAAATTCTTATTTGGAAATGAAACAATGAGAAATATTGGGATATAGAATAATTGAAAATGTAACATAGAACTTCAATCCCATAAGTAGAGCCATTGTTGGAAACAGACATCCATAGCCTCGATAGGGTTGTTTTTTAACCCAAAAATGAGCCAGGATCCTCTATTTAGTATTTAGATAATTGTTTATTTTTATAAAGAGATCACTGTGCTGACATGGTAACCAGATAATCGTAGTGCCATTCACCAGGATATAACAAAGTGATCAGGTCAGCTCGTGATGGTACCTCCTATCCTTCTGACAGTTTTGAATGTCTAGAAGGCCATTACCCTAGTGTGGTGGCCATAATGGGAATGTCACTTGTTACATCCTTATGATCATGGTAGGCTAGCTCAAGCCAATACCCCCTATCCTCTCTAAGAAGATTTATATTAGATTTTCATATTTTTATGGAGGGAGGCTCATTAACTTCTTAAGAGCCAGGGATGGCGTGAGAAGTAAAAGATTGCTAATGAAAGTTATGCTTTTATCTCCATATCATCATACCAAGGGGAATTATCAATTTAAAGTGTGAAAGATAAACCAACATGGTATTGATATAATGAATCATTTTATGATATGTCCAAAGAGGAGATATTCAACAAGTCATTATATAGATGAACCGTGTCAATTTCAAAATAAATATAACCATCAAAGTTTTTAAAAGTCATAAAGTACAAATTTCCAATCGTTATGCTTGGTTTATAACAACATGGAATAAGGGAGGATTTGAGAATGAATAAGGAGATCGATGGATGATGGCATGGTCATAATAAAGAAATGAATGAAAGTAACACTCCCCCAAACTGAAAGCTTTTGTTTCTTTGAAAAATGGGAAGTGGTAAAGAAGTAGAATGAATGAATATAAACAATGCTCAATGGATTTTCATGAAATTATCCTAAATTTTTAATAAATAAAAAACTTATGCTATTTTACATCAAGTTTTACCTTCGTAAAAATGTGGAATGGCATGTATGGATTGGCATTTGTTGAAGTTGATGTAGGCTGAGCTAATGTTGAAAGTGACACAAAAGGTGGAAGCCATTCAAGCTGAAAGTAAGTACAAAGTATGGCAGGGTTTTCTTCCCCTAGGCGTCCACAACCATAAAGCACAGGAAAAGAGGAAAGGACGCTGTGGATTCATAAATGTAGAAGAAAAATAATGAGAGTAGCGTACATATGGTAGAAATGGTCAGAGAAGTAAAAATCATAAAGCTGATTAGGAATTGACCAAAAAGAGAAAAACAAAGATTTAAACATTATGAGAAAATATTTTTCCTTTGGTGGCAAGATATGATGAAATCATGACATGCAATGTATGATGACGACTGCTGATATCACTTGATCAGAAAATTTTCAATAAATCCATATAAAAGTATAGTTTACCATGCACAATGGTTAATATAGATATAAAAGTTGTTCAAATGGTAAATTCGTCTTTAGAAATGAAAAAAATGAGAAATATTGGGATATAGAATAATTGGCAATGTAACATAGAACTTCAATACCATAAGTAGAGCCATTACTGGTAGCAGGCATCCATACCCTCGACAGGGTTTTTTTTAACCCAAAAATGAGCCAGGATCCTCTATTTAGTATTTAGATAATTGTTTATTTTTATAAAGAGATCACTGTGCTGACATGGTAACCAGATAATCACAGTGCCATTCACCAGGATATAACAAAGTGATCATGTCAGCTTGTGATGAGACCTCCTGTCCTTCTGACAGTTTTGACTGTCTAGAAGGCCATTACCCTGGTGTGGTGGCCATAATGGGAATGTCATTTGTTACATCCTTATGATCATGGTAGGCTGGCTCGAGCTGAGACCCCCTATCCTTTTTAAGAAGGTTTATATTATATTTTCATATTTTTATGGAGGGAGGCTCATTAACTCCTTAAGAGCTAGGGATGGCGTGAGAAGTAAAAAAATGCCAATGAAAGTTATTCTTTTATCTCCATATCATCATACCAAAGGGAATTATCAATTGAAAGTGTGAAAGATAAACAAGCATGGTATTGATATAGTGAATCATTTTATGATATGTCCAAAGAGGAGATATTCAACAAGTCATTATATAGATGAACTGTGTCAGATTCAAAATAAATATAACCATAATTTTTTTAAAAGTCATAATGTTGTTATTATCATTGTTTTTCCTTTATATTGGGTACAAATTTCCAATCAAAAATATGGTTTTCATAGCAAGGCATGTGAGAGAAAGAATGTTTGCTTAGAATTTAATGACGATAATATGAGAAAGAATCAACAATAAAAGTGCAGCTATTCAAGTGATTGAACAACAGTTGTGCGGATGTCGAAACAACAAATGTTCTTTTAATTGAACAACAATGACATGTAAAATTCATCAAAAAGGGTGTCATCAAACCAAAAAATAAACGCAACTGTTCATTTTACTAAACAACAATCATTAAACACATAAAAAAAAGAAGTCAGACTGTTCATTTTTCTGAACAATAGCTGTTCAGTTGATTGAACAACAGCTGTTCAATCTATTGAACAATTTCTGTTCAATCTATTGAACAACAATTATTAAACAAACAAAAGGAAATCATGATTGTTCAACTGTTCAATCGATTGAACAACAATTATTAAACACACAGAAATAAATCGGAGCTATTCGTTTTACTAAACATCAGCTGTTCAATTGACTGAGCAACAACTGTTCAATTGATTGAACAAAAATTATAAACGCGCCAAAAAGAAATCGGAACTGTTCATTCTACCGAACAATAACTATTAAATTGACTGAACAACATCTGTTCAATTGATTGAACTATAATTATAAACACACCAAAAATAAATCGGAGCTGTTTGTTCTACCAAACAACAACTATTCAATTGACTGAACAAAAAATGTTCAATTTATTGAACAACAATTATAAACACACCAAAAAGGAATCGGAGCTATTCGTTTTACCGAACAACAACTGTTCAATTGACTGAACAACACACTGCAAGGAAAAGACCCTCTAGTGGAGGTTATAAAGGAGGTTTTTAGTGTTATAAAATTGGCCAAAATTGTCAAAAAAACATTTTCTACAATATCCTTTTATGGTTACGGAGGATTTGGTGGAGCTTTTAACAGAAATTCAACACAACTAAAAAAACTGGGCGGCTGGAGGTTATTACGGATTTTTTTTCATCAGTGCACTACTAAGGTTTCAATACACCATCTAGATGGTGGCTCCAGGGCAGTCGAATGTTCCTACATTGGGCCGTCAAGGTATAAAACCGCACCAGGCACAGTGTTGGTGATATAATGCATATGGCCATACAAATTGGTCTTGGGATTTGTGTGGTGCCCATAGGTTGTCTCAACACACTAGTACATAGACTTATAGAAACACACCGGTGTGCCGTATCAGAAAAACACACCGATATTTATAATTGGCATTGGTATTTGTGTAGTGCCCATATGTCGTACAATTGCACCAGCGCGTAGTCTCACATAAAAGAAATGGTGTGCAGTATCGAACAAATGCACCGATATTTTCAATTGGTTTTGGTATTTTTGCGGTGCCCATAGGTCGTAGAAACACACCAGTTTTCTGCAGCATACAAATGCACCGATGTACAGTAACTGACACACACTAGTGTTCATTTTGTATTTTTTAGAAACATCGACCTGTGATAGTGCAATTATTCTGATTTTTCTAAATTCATTATTCATCAAAAGTCGACACATCTTATAACAATATTCATATCAATTAAATATTTATTAATTCATTTGAATGTTATGTTTGGATTAATTTTTTATATCATATCATAATTATTGTGATTTTTAAAAATTCATTATTCATCAAAATTCGACACATATATATCTTATTACAATATTCATATGAATTAAATTTTTATTAGTGCATTTGAGAACTAGAATGGAGAATGCAGTAGCGACAATGGAGAACACAATAGAATAAATTAAAACATATTTTATTATATATATGTATATGAATAAGACAGTGTTTGTCATACAAAATGGGACATTTATTGATATCCCTTTGTCTTTCAATTGGGATACTATGTCCATTACATTAAACAAAATTTCTGATTTCATAGACAAATATTTCAAAAAATACAATGCCTTGATTTGATATCCAAACATAGTGATCATCATTCTTCGCTTGAACTATTGTCACTGCTAGAGCTACTTCCATTACTTGGGTTATTTTCAGGAGTGTTTTTTTCACGGCATTGATTGTTTTCTTCTTCTTCACCTTCCATCCACAAACATAAAAATAAACTGAAATGAGTGTATATACATTGGTGAGAAGAATGAAAATTGCAATATTAAATAATATACATCAATGTAAATCGAAAAGAAAAATGACGTACCATAGAAACAATTGACTCATAAACCATACACATTGTTTCAAAACCATGTACCATGCCATATTTCAAAATTCATATGTTGGCGCAGTTCCATACTTTGTTTCCTGCAAGTTTTATACCCCATAACAAATCATATATTTAATATAAAATATTTTTATGTTCTATTAATTATAGACGGAGCTAAGTAAAACAAGATCGATAGATGCTTACAAATTCCACAATTAATTTCTGATATGCCAACATATACTCACAACCCATATTTAATCCAATTTCAATCGATTTGTTTGATGGTTCTTCTTTGTATGTTAGCACCTGTTTGAAGACATTAAATGATGATTTTTGTAAAACAATTTAAAAAATACAAAAATGAAATCTAGTTAAGTTGTTATAAGGAAGTAATAATTACTCACAAACTTAGATATCAACCCTTTTCTTCCTTGTCGTCCTTTTTTATGTGCTGAATGGGTTCCATTTTCTTTTCTTTTCTGCAAGAAAATACTTGAAAATTAATATTTGATGGTAAATTATTTATTTATTGTACCTAATGATCTAAAAATTCAACGGTTACATATTACATTTGAAGAATGTTGTTGTTGAGATGGCTCCTCCTACGATGCAATTTTTTCCATTTCTTTGACCATCTCCTTGTACACTTTTTTGGACATTCCTACTTGCATATATCTGATATCAACTCGTTCATCTTTTGAGAGTTTCATAATCTTTCTGAAAATGTAACATGAAAATAAACTATTTAATTTTTATATTGATATATGAAAATTAAATATAACAAAAGTGATATTTATAAATAATTCTAGACAAAAATTTAAAGGAATATTACTTTTTCATTCCTTCTTTTTTGTTGTTGTATGTTTTTGCTAGTAAAAGTATGGCACATCTCATTGACCAATTCTTTGGAGACTATCCCTATAGTTTAGAAAAAATTTGGTTCTTGGAATCATTGTATTGGTTTTTGTATTATAAGTGGAAAGAATGTATATACATTCATTCCACTAGATCCCTCAAACTTTTGTAAAAGTTTTTCCCTCTTTCGTTAACCTCCAACACCACTCCAGATGAGCTAAGGAGCAATTCATTTTCATTTGCATGTTCTATTTTTTTTCTTTTCTTAGAACAACGTTCCTTTTCTGAGTTTTTGGTGGCTATAGAACATTAAAAAAACCTGAATTAATAGACTATTTGACACATGTTATCTAATAATTTTAAGTATATTATTAATGAAAATTAAAAATAGAAACTCATATTGGATTGATAGTATTTTTTCATTCACCTTATTCATCCTTTTGCAATTTTTCCATCAAGATTTTATGCTCTTTTGGTCCTAGATCAGAAATAATCTTGTCGAGCTTCATCATTTTGTGGCTCTACATGATACACAGTAAACAATACATATTAGTTAAACTTACATATAGTTCAAAAATAATATTTTTTGTAAATAATTTACAAAGAACTTGCCTTTTTTTCTTTTCTTTGTGTTATCATTATTTTTCTTACTTGATCTCTTGTCAGTCATTTATTTATCAATATGAAACCTGTACCATATCATTCATTAATATATTTATAAATAAATTGTCAAATTTTTAGGTAAAAAATAAATATCAAGAAACCGATGTGCCTTTCATGATGTATGCACTGACTTCGGTATATGGGGGCATTATAAACACACCGCACAAACAATATAATAGATCATATGGTGCTAT
This sequence comes from Pinus albicaulis, assembly GCA_034641835.2. Classification (NCBI taxonomy): domain Eukaryota; kingdom Viridiplantae; phylum Streptophyta; class Pinopsida; order Pinales; family Pinaceae; genus Pinus; species Pinus albicaulis. The sequence goes on from CM076578.1 coordinate 700,645,439, forward strand.
CCTCATAACATAGCGCACTGGTGCCATATTTTAGATATGGAGCACTGATTAATTTTTTTTTTTTTAAATATTTACTACATAGTACTTGCGTGGTGCGCTGTATAATACAGCACACTGGTGCACTATGTTACGCAAGGCACATTGATAAAAAAAATTCCATTTTTTTCAAAAATTCACACAAGGGACGATATGAATTGGGATCCAACTATGCAAGTTGTCCCGAGGGTTGGATGTCAATATAAAATGAAAAGCCTTAAGTCTGAAATCACAGAAACAGGGAGAAGAAAGGGCAGAAACAAAAAAAAAATGAAGGGTTTAGGGTAAAAATGGATAAAACTGCATAAAAAGTAAAAAAAAAACTGTAAAAAAAGTAAAAAAAACTAATCAAATTTAATCACGAGATAATTTGAAATTCTATGCTACAGGGTTTGAATCACTAGAGGTTTGGATTCTGATTGTTTGAATACTTCTGTTCGAATGTATTTCGCTGCTCCACAGTGCTCTCATGCTCTCTTGATCCAGGTATGTCTCCTACAAACCTCTTGGCTGAAAATTTTAGCAAAAATAGTGAAATAATGAAATTAGATTTTTGAAAATATTTTGCTGCCCATTTTTCAATTTTTCGGTTTTTCGTTCACTTAAATAAAATAGAGTTGTGCTTTATTTTTTATTTTTTATTTTTTATTTTTATTTTCAGTTATTCGTCATCGATGCATCACTTAGTAGCACCGCACCAATGCGTAGTAACTAAAATGCACCGGTGCGGAGTAACTAGAATGCACTAGTGTGGTTATCTGTACATTTGCACCGATTTGCGATTGAGGCACCAAAATTAATTTTATATGTGTACACAAAAATTACACATGTTGGAAATGTACATTTTGTTGTGAAAATATTTGGACCATTTCTTTTCAAAACTACACCTCTTCTTCTTTCAGAAAAAGAAACTTGAACCTTTCCACGATATGCTTACTAACCCATGATTTTGTTGCTCATATGTAAGTTCCTCCTCCATCTTGGAATCCAATTTCCTCTTTTCTCCTTTGTGCTTTCTATATTTATCTTAACAAAATTTATACAATCTCTATTTTACGAGAAAATGACCTTGATTGTTCTAGGAGAAATGACAACGAGTTTTTCATTCTGCATTTGTTAGCAGAAGAAGACCGATTTTCGACTAGACGATGCAGTTATTACATGTGGAGGCAATGGTTTCTCGTAGAAAATGAGTATAGGGTTGAGCAGAGGAAAGACATTGCAAAATGGGCTATTACATTAGCTTTTCCAATGGGAAACTGATTTGCAGGTGGAAATATGGTAGTTGCAGGTATCTAAGATTTTCTTCCCACAGAAATGGTCATTGGATTTCCATTTATAATAAAAGTAGAATTTTTACTGCTTTCATCCAAAGAGAGCATAATTTTCAATAACAAATGGAACCAGGGAATCCTTAAGTGTATCTCGTTCGCATTTTGTTCGGCATTTCATCCTTTGATAAGTGACAAGTCACCTACACTTTCAAAAATTTGGATTTTTGGGTACCTTCCATGTGATATTCCTTGTTATCCACAAGACCATAGTTCAGACAAATTAGAGGTGCCATTCAAGTTCAATTAAAAGCCTAAGATGTGATTTTATGTGACTTCAGCTTTGCCGGTAAAATTTTATGTAAGCCAGTTGAAGCTCGGATAATACTCCCAACTGCTTTTAAACACATTCTGGAGAATATTTCCCTTCATGGGACCTACCATCCAGATCAAAAATGTCAATTGATATTTCTCGTTTGTCCTTAAGGGAATGAAAATCCTTCCCTTCATGGTGCTTCTTGGCTTTATTGACTGCCTCGATTGATCTTTCTCTATTGTCAAATAATTCCCTGCCATCCTTGTAAGAATGAGAATCGTTACGTTCATGTGATCTCTTAGCCTGTTCAAGATACTCAATTGATCTCTCTCTGACATCCCTTAGCGAATAAGACTCCTTGCTTTCGAAGGAATGTTTCACCTTACTAGTCGTTAGAGCATCGATAGGTATTTCTATGCCATCAACTCTGCTCTCCCTTTATCCATGATGGGACCTCTTAACCCTATCACCAGCCTCAACTGAATTCTCTCTACCATGATCAAGAAAATACTTACCCTCGTGACCAGTCCTCTTAACCCTATTGTCGGTCTCAACCGAGCTTTCTTGACCACCCTTCTCAGATTTTTCATAAATATTTTCTCCTTTTCTACTCTGTTGAGATCTATAGCCGTTTGCATCCCTACAAGCATATTTGTTTTTATTTCTATTTGAATCACTCATTTTCTCAGTTATAAACTTCTCAGTCGAAATTCGAACTCTCGTCTTTTCAAACCCTCATCTCCTGAGAAAAATTCTTGCCCGCAATTTGAACCCTCCGCTGTTCCAATACTTCACTTTACAAAATAATTTTTCCTTCTTAGAAAAGAAATTTGAATGACATACCTGGTTCACGTGAGGTTTTATTTAACCCTGTTCCAGTGCGCGAGGTTTTATAGGTGCACCGGTGCAGTTTCGTAAGATCGCGTTTTATGTTTTGGCATGGTGTTTTATGACGCACCGGTGCGGAAGAGTTGTGAAGCACTGGTGCACTACAATAATAAGATGCATTGATTTGGGTTATGATGATAAGCGCACTAGACAAAAAACCAGGAACCTCCGTAGAAATGGCGTACTGTATAAAGTTATTTTTTTTTTGGTATGTAAGAACATAATAAAATAATGATAATTCTAAAGCACATGAATTTATTTGCATTATTTTCTAAACTTTATTATATTACAAAAAAATCATATTATTCTAGATTTATTATTTTACAATTATTTGCAAATTTACAAATTTAAAAATTTTAATAAAATCATTTCACATTAATACAATTAAAATTTTCACATTAATACAATTAAAATTTTACAAATATTTTACATAAAATTAGAATTAGAATTAGAATTAGAATTAGAATTAGAATTAGAATTTTACAATTTCACATACAATTACGATTAGAATTACAATTACAATTTTAGAATTTTACATACAATTACAATTACAATTAAAATTTTACAATTACAATAATTTCACAGTTATACAATTAAAATTTTACAAATATTTTACATACAATTACAGTTAAAATTACAAGTACAAATACAAATACAATTTTACAATTTTACATACAATTAAAATTAAAATTAAAATTACAATCATGACATAATATTTAATAAATATCATGGTCATTTAATATTAAATTAATTAATATACATCACGATCAAGATAACCATCGTACAAACATCATATTCGACTAAAAAACACATTCGAATTCACTAACATCATCGTGATTATGATCATCTAACAGAACACAATTAGCATTGTATAAAATCATCACAACACAAACATCAAATATGCATCTCATGTCAAATAACTCATGCTATTGCATACACATATATCTGCAAGCTGCACATAAAATGAACATATCTAACATGACCTAGCAATATACACATCATGAAGATCACCAACATGTAGATTAAGTACAACTACAACATGAACATAAAATACATGGACCATATATATATATATATATATATATAATTGAATAATGTTAAAAATATACAACTGCGATATAAATGTCATGGATTAGCTGGTGGTACAACATAAATAACAGTACTAGTCCAGGCCTACTCAGTCAATGGTGTAGCCTCGACGGTTAATGGTCCAGCCTGCTGATGATCATGAGTACTGTTGGATGCTGCAGGTTGCTGACTGGACGTGGCTGATGGTCCAACATCATCTCCATGATGAATGCTGCTAGATTCTAGTGGAGGCTGCTCATCTGGCGCAGCGCGAGCTGAACGATCATGAGATGATGAGTTGTTGCTCGTAGACTTTCAATCACATGCTGTGTCTCGACCATGCCTATGATGTGAAAAAATCCTCCTTAGGTGCGTAACTAAGGTCGTAGCTCCTACGACATGCCACATTAGGCTGTACATGTCACGAGGAATTCCTCTCCACATCTGTAACAACCTACCATCAGCCTGTATGTCACTCATATGAGCGGTCCTGATGTCTGCCTCAACAAACAATGTAGTGATTTGGTCACCCAAATCCATCCTTTATCTAGTATCAAGCCGACTGTGCCTAGCAAAAGGCGGTACCAGTGCACGAATAGGAGTAGGTATCTCTTCTCTAGCCTCCTAATGATCCTTGGTATCTGGCATGCCCTGATCATCATCAGGATCCACACCTGGATAATGTGGTGGTGCTAGCATGTCCTCGCCATCAAAAGACCCAATGTCTGCAAAATATATACAAGTACACAACAATAGTTAGACAATTTCATTACACAATTTAATAAAAACAAGTTAACTAACATGTTTAAATAAATTTAAATAAAAAAGTAATATTAAATCTATCATCTGGCGGCTCATCATCTGTGAAGAGGATGTTGGCACACCCTCGTCAATCCAATCCAGCATAAATATAGGGGATCATAATGAAGGGATGCAACTCATCAACACTAGCTAGCAACTCCAGTGCATCATGAGATATCCTCGGTGGAGACACAGTCTTGCCCCTATTGGGCATCATCTACCCCCACACGTGCATCCGTGCCTCGAACATCGACCTACGAGGCTACCAAACAAAATTAGGCCTTGTATTTGGAAACCTCTCAAAAAATAAACAAAAAAGATCTAAAGCAAAAGGGAAGTTGACCCTCCCTTGTGCATGAGCATGAAATTATCTAAGGTTGTACAGAAATGCCGCAAAAAAATGGTAGACCACCTGAAAATTCATGGCTCATGTACTAAAGAATCAACATAATATAGAAGCAAGCAACTAATGCATTGCCTGTCACTGGTGTTGTGTGAAATGGTTGAAATTAGAAGTGAGAGGCACCTCACCTCCTCACTACCAAATGCACCAATACGTCGCTGACCTTCGACGACCTGAAAATCTGAAGGAGACAATACATCTACTCCAATGTATCTCTGGGATTACACTAACTGACACCCTGCTACATGGCTAGGTGGAACCTCTAGGAACGAGGGAAAATCCACCCCTCTCCTCAATATCCTTGTAATGAAATATATGTCCTCCTCAGTGGGCATGTACCACTGGTTAGTACCAACCTGGAAAGCTTGTTGGTGGGCATTCCACCTGTAGATAAGATGTCTCAAAAACACACCATGGCCCTTTAGGAAAGTAGCCTCCTCATAGAACTTGAGGAGGCCTACCTGCCTTAGGAGCCTCTGGGTAGCTATTGTAATAGGGCGAGTGTATACATCTCTCTCCCTCTCTCGTGCCTCCCACAGGCGAACCATGTCATACTACTCCTCCTGTTGTTGCTATTGTTCCCTCTCTTCTCTTTGAAAGATTGACATATTAAATAATTTTTTTTTTATTAAATGAGACATGTATTTAGGAATATACATATAGAATTTTTTTTGGAAAAAAAAAACAAAACAGTTAGTGCACCACAAAAAACAGTCATGCACTGGTACCAGTGCATATTTTTTCAGTCCCGCACTGGTGGCGGTGCCCCAGATGACATTAAACGCATCGTAGGTGGTGCACCTGAAAATTTTCAGAGCTCCATTGACTATGTACGGTGTCAGGAGTGCGACGCACTGACTAAAATCTATGCCTCGACGTGTATAGTTGGGCTTGCACACCGACCTACTGATTTCGTTACATAGTCAACGATATGGTATTTTACCAGGCCGCACCATTGACCCTGTCGACATGCCAAATGCGGTGTGCTGACAAACATAGCCACCTCGGGGTGGATATTTCCGTCAATGCATCGCGTTGTCGCTATTCCACATGGTCAATGGTGAGGCCAACTAAATGACCGCACCACACTTTTTTTTTTTAAGTTTAAAATAATGCTATGCACCTTTCATTACTGCCCTAGACATGGTGCAGATACTGTTAGCACTGGTTGCGGTGCAACCTGTAAATTTTATAGGCAACACCACTTATCAGTGTGAGTTGAACAGTTCGAGCGCACCGCACTACAATTTTTTTTTTCTTTTAAATGGTTAATTTTAAGGTTATTTGAAATTCTAATTTGCTAAAAATCTTAATTATGGAAAAACAAGAAAAATACCTGTATATTTGGCCGTCGAGGAGGCATATTGGCTATAGAATTTGCAAAAGAAAATTTGCCCACCATTTTGCAAAATGCAAGCTAGAGATTGGTGGGCAATGCACTGTAGCAGTGCGTGCAATGGATGCAATGGGAGCACTGATGTCAGGGTGGCTCATACAAGGATAAATTGCACGGGTGCTTGAGAGCTTTGGAGCATTGAGAAAAGTGAAAAATGTGGTTGAGAGCTTTGGAGCATTGAGAAAAGTGAAAATATGGTTTTTTGGCCGTAATTTTTTTTTTATTTAACCTTGTTCCAGTGCATGGGGTTTTATAGGCGCGCCGGTGCGGTTTCTTAATACTGCACCAGGAAGTTTCTGTTTTGGCACGGTGTCTTATGATGAACCGATCTGGAAGAGTTGTAAAGCACCAATGCTCTACAACAATACGATGCACCGGGTGGGTGTGTATGAAGCGCACAGTGTCTGGTGTGACAATGTTTTGTGCGCACCGGTGCTTTCTATTGTTGAGCGCACTGGTGCGGTTTTGGATGATAAGCGCACAAAATGAAAAACATCTGCAAAAACCTCTGCCCGCTAACCTCCTTTAGTAACCTCTGCTAGAAACGGATGTATGGGATATTTATATAAGGGGTTCCTCAAAAACATCTGCTAGAGGGTCTTTTCCTTGTAGTGACAATTGTTCAATTTATTAAACAACAATTATTAAACAAAAATATATCGTAGTTGTTCATTCTACCGAACAGTAGTTGCACAGTTGAAGACGAAACAACAAATGTGCAGTTGGGAATGGAACAACAATGATTCTTTGAACAAAACAATAATCGTTCATTTGATAGAAAAAAACTATTCATTGGATGAAATATCAGTTGTTCATTCATAGCAACCATGCATTCGCCAACGGAATGACAACCACAAATTTGAAGGAAGCAACACCTAAAACACAAAAACATAAGAGAAATCAGAAAATAAAAAACGCTTCATTAAAATAGTAAACAAATAAATATATTAAATTACAACAACTATTATTTCAATGTTGTTTCCTAAGGAAACATCACTCTATTTCCAAGAACAATAATCGGTTAATGGAAAAAAATGATCTTTTGGAAAATACGTTTTGGTGAAAATGACATGGGCCTTCAAATGGAAACCGATTCTCCATTTCTTCTGTTATGAATCCAGTAGGTAATGAAAAAGTCTTCATGTTGTTTTCTTCATGTTGGTGAACAATAGTGGGGAAAATTTTGCAACAAGCTCTTACGACACCTAGAAAGACTCAAAATCATATGATATTAGATTTATTAATAGATTATTTGATGAAAATATCTTATTTCATTATCATTGCCTTCAAGAATCACTCAGTCATAAATTGACCTCCTTTATTCTCCCGGGACCTGCAAAAAAATGAGCATCTACCTGCAATAAAACATGAAATCATGGAATAAGAGAGGTGAATAGGCTCTCCTTATCCAAGAAATATGAAAAAATAACAAGTAGTTACTCTATAAAACAAATCCATAGAAAAAAAATAAAATAAGTAAAATTAATTTGTTACTTGCGGGGGAAAGGTGGCCAACCATACTAACCAGCAGTATTTTAATCATAATTTTTTTTTTTTTTTCGTTTGATGTGAGTGATTCCGAAGGAAAATGAAAGTGAGTTCATATGGATATCTCCAAAATAAATAGGTTTTAAAAAATCCATGAGATTATGTGTCAAATTTACTTATAACAACCTGCATAAGAGAGTCATTTTTGTTTTCTCAACTTATACCAATAGTTGGTATTTTAAGCATAAAATTTTCATTTGATGATGGATTCAAATGATTGAAAATGGAGAATAAATTATATTCATTTATATATCTCTAACAGAAATAGGTTTTGAAGGAAAGAATAATTTATGGGTCAAATACGAAAGTGAACATCCGGGAAAACAAGAGTTTTAAAAGTGCAGATTTACGATAGACAATCAATATTTTGATCATAAACTCCTCATAAACTATAGAAATTGAGTGATTAAAATTTAATTTTTAAACTATATTCATAGTGGGATATACATAGTAACAGGTTTTGAAAATATAGTCATTTAGGCCTTCAAAATTTGATTGTCCCAACTTTGTCCCTAAGCTGCCAACTGGACACCCTGTTAACGTTTTAGTTATAAATTTTTCATTTCAAATCCAAATTGACTGATTAAAATTGGTTTGGAATGTAGACATAAAGGTCTACTTAGTATAAAAACATATTTTAAAAATATTCCCTTTTGGTCCCTCAAAACCTGACTATCCCGACTGTGTTTTTAGAAATTTTATCAAGCCCGTAAGCCTAAAAAATATGATATTCAAGAAAATTTTCCAAATTGGTGACCAAAATGAATATGAGGGTCTATATAAACACTATATTCAATATAATACATCTACATGAATAAATAAATTCAAACATTTATCACCTATGTTGATTTCCACAACGTGTTGTAACAAAAAGAACTATTTATTTTATTTTATTTTATAAATAAAGTAATTTATTTATTTATGTTCTTATTTATTCTATTTTATACACTAACCTACTCTACTTTGAAAAATAAAATATAATTACGTGTAAGAGTACTTACAATGGAACCATTTTTAAAATAAGGCCTCAAATATGTACATACCCAAATTTGAAAAATACATGTTAATAAATAATAGGGTATGAGAGACCAGCTTCCCTTGAAAGCATGGTGATAAGAATTACCGAAGTATGGAATGTTGCTGCAAGAAAATGATAGAGTGAAACCAGTCTTCAATATAGCCTTTACTCTCTTTATTTCCCATAGTTTTCATTTCTTGAAGTTCTTGAGTTTCTAATGTCTTATTGATCTCGACGGCTTGTTGTTGTAGACTAGAAGAAACCTTGTTTTCTTCCATAACTTCTACATTTTTTTTGATTTGAAACCTTTCCAATCTCAATATAAGTTTATTGTAATGGTACATGTGAGATAGAATTGGTGGGAAGGGTGGGTAAATTTTGTAGTTCAACACTCTAAGCATGTTGTACTGGTTTTTTACTATGAGGGTGTGGAATGGATTGAACAGGAAATTGTGTAGGGCATGGAGGATTTTGATGATGTAGCTAATCGGGTTGTGTGGATGATTTTGATAGGAAAACAAGATGTTGAAGAGCTGGAAAAGAATATGGATGATATGTTTGTGCTACAATATGTGGAAAAGTATTGATGTAATCATAAGATGAATCATTCCAAGCTAGATTGGTGAGGGTTATATTGAGATTGACATGGCCGCACCTAGCACAAGAGTATTACATAATATATAATGCAAGTAATAAAATGGAAATGAAGTGTTTTGAAACATACATGTAGGCCATGGTTTCCGTGGTTGTGAGCTTGTATTTTCCTGATCTCTTGGATATGTTGTTTTCATCCCAATTAAGAAAGAGCAATTATCCATGGGATGCTCCTTTTGGGAAGGAGTAAAAAACACTTCTTCAAATTCTATCTGATTTATCTTAACCTGCAAAACATGAAATTGTGAAGTTAGAGAGTTAATAAAATCAATTTTAAAATGTGCAAATAAATCATTGATTTCAGCTCTTATATCTCCTATTCTTGTAGTGGATTTGGAAATGGAAGAAGAAGATTCTATAGAATTCTTACCAATATTGGAGATTCCTCTTGGATAACCTCTTTATAAATCACAAACATCATCATCTGATGGCTAAAAAACATACCTTTTCCTATCAGATTTAAGAGTTCTAAAATTTCATCTTTGATTCCTTTAAGAATGAGTGTTTTTAAGATCTCTTTTTCTAAATGCTTATGCTTTGATTTTTGAAGGTTGTATTTAAATCACTCCACATAGTCCTCCAAGCTTTCATCTTACCCTTGTATCATATTGAAAATATCTTCACTGGTCTTGCAATATTCTTGGTACTTCTTTAAGAATACATTTTTCATGTCCTTCCATGTTTGAATGAAGTTCCCAATAAGGCTCATGAACCATCGGAGAGCTGCTCCTTTTAGAGTAAGAGGAAACACTTTCAACCTTTTATCATTTGTACAATAATCATATCCTCTAAAAAGTACTTCAAACTCAAATAAAAATGTATCTGGATCCTTATTTTCCAAACCATGAAAATTTGGTAGAGAAGATGAGGGAATTATGTGCATTTGTGTCACTCCTCCTAGATCTCTGATAGGCAATTCAAAAGTAGCAATGTGAGCCATTTCTTACCATTATAGAAGATTTTCTTCATGTGTTGATTTAAGGCTCCTCCTTCAAATGTTCTTTTCAATTTATTAGTGGAATGGGTGGTGCTTACATCACCACTTAAGTGAAATGATAAGATTTCTTCAAATTTATAACTTTTTCTTCTTAGTCATTTATAAAAACCCTATTCCTGTTTAACCTCTATGCATTTGATGTGAAGCAGGCTATTGAGCAAGTGTTTTACCTGCTGGTTACGCAGGTTCTTACTTCCTGTTTTCAATACCCAATTCTTTTACATCAAGAAGATAAAAATAAATTACTTTTAAACACTCTCCTCAGAATCCGGTATGTATCTACAACCATATATTAGTGTGGTAGTCCTATTTGACTACCTCCCCAGCAACGACGCCAAAATGTTGGGTAAAATCAATTACTTAATAAAAAAAACTGATCACCTAATCATTAGTTATCAACCAAGGAACGTATTTTTATTTCAAGAAAATCAAGAAAATATATGCATAGAAAATACCAACAGCTAACACTAGTTCTACATGATTATGTTCTACACTATCAAGTTCATTTGGAAAGAAAGAAAATACAAGACTAGAAAAACAATAGTAAATCTCAAAAACAGAAAGTAAATGACATGAAAATAATTATGCTAATCACACGACTTGTATCAATAATGAATAAAATCACACATTGCTGAATTGGAAATTTAACCTATTACAATCAACATAATTCAAATGCTAATCTAGAGCATTGAATTAAATGAAATCTAGAAATTGTGAGAAATAACGAGTATGAAAAATGCAGCAAAAAACAAATTACTTAAAATAAAGGAAATAGACTTTAAAGAATGAGAATTGAAATTCAAATAAACAAGCATGCGACTAAAATTCTTTAGATGTTCAAGGAAGCACCCCATCCAAGGTAGTGGGCCCAACTACCTAAGACTCAGTTCTGCCTTGAGAAATAATTTAGATAGGATTATAGGTAACGGATGTAGAACTCAATGAATACTTTCCTTCATTAAAATACATGAGAGAAATAATTACAACACAATGAAATTCATAGCCCTACCTCTAATTCAACAATTGTACATTTCCCATCTCTCCTATCTCCTAATTATTCCTTTCTCTTATCTCATAATTATCCTCCACTCTCTTTGATCTTTGTTTTCATTTAAATACATAGAGAGAAAAGGGAAGTTATAACAAAGTTGATTTAAAAAATTATTTCCATTACAAATTTGGATTGATTACATAATCTCAATAAACAAGATCATATCTGAAAGATATTCTGATCATCATTCAGCAGGAACAAGTTGAATTTGGTATTGTAATTGGAAGAATTTGGAAAACGGCCATAACAACAAATATGAGAAAATCATCTTCGAAAAATATTAAGTTTCCCTTAATACAGACTGAATTTGGAAAATTGATTATTTAAAAACTAATTTGGTCGGTGTTGCAAAAAACCATGTCTCAGATTTTCAGGATTCATCTTCATTTGTTCGAAAAGTCCAACGCAAAACTGTCACGTCTTATTCCAACGAATTTTTGAGTTGGAATATTTGATTATGAGCTGGAAATTGAATGTGCAATCTGGAAAATATCATGGAGGCTAAAATCATGAGCGATGTTATAATTCATTAATAAACCATCATTGGAAAAATAATGCATAATAATCTTCAATTTAATAAAAATAAAGGAGAAAAAGTAGTATTTATCCATAAGAGCATAAATAATTATAAAATGGATTATGTGATAAATTGTGATAAATTATGATGAATGATGTGATAAAGAATGATATAAATGGATGGAATAGATGTTAAATAGTGATAATAATAATGATGTATTTGTGGCCCAACACATATATTTCATAAATCTGTCATTGAAAGACAATTACCCACTACCAAAGATGGAACATATTCTGGTAAGGGTAGTTGGATCTTCTAGAATTTCATTGCTAGATGGATACCCTGGGTATAGTCAAATTTTAGTCCATCCTGATGCCAAAATTCATTTCAAATTGAAGAATGCAGGGGTGACTTTTCAGTGAGCAATGGATATTTCTTTCGCCAATGAAAAGTATGTATTTTTGGTCATCTATCTTGATGACATCACTATTTTTCTAATATAGATGAGGAGCACTTGCAGCACTTACGAAATTTTTTTAGAGATGTAGAAAGAAGAGCCTTTTCGCTAGGGAGGAAGGTAAATTGTTGGGCCATATGATATCTAAATATGGAATTAATATAGATCCTTTAAGGATTGAAGCAATTCATACCTTGGACTATCCTGGGAGAAAAAAGGAAACTTAGTCGTTCAATGGCAAAATCATTGTTGAACATTTAAGGAAAATTACTGATATGCTGAAGAAATATAGTGAAGGAAAATGGTCTAAAGAGGCGAAGAAGTCATTCAACCAAGATAAATTGAATTTATCTCATGCTCCTATTCTTAGAAGTCTTGAGTTGGTTAAAGGATACTGTGACAAATATATTGATAGGGATAATACATGAAAGTATATAGCTTGCTGAATATGAATTTGCAATTCATAGAAGCTGCATGGAAGAAGAAGCCGCACAATGGTACCCAACTGTTGTAAAGTTTTTGGGAAAAGAATATGATGAGAGGATTACTGTGATTTTGAATAAAGGTCAACAAATTTTGGTAGAGGAAGAAAATGAAAAGAGGTCCGAGACCAGTTTATCTCATGGAAATTTGTTTTATTTTCAAGCAAAGAGTGTAGGGAAGGAAACTATTTTATAAATTGACCGACAGTTTGAAATAGTTGAGAGATACAATGTAAACGAATGATTTTTTTTTTGCTGATGTGAGTATGTAGAAGGTGGAATTTTTATTTTTGTAAGGCATACATGGAAATAACTGTTAATTATTTTCAAATATGATGGAGTGGATACTAAAACCCTAAAGGTATTAATGGGGTTACCTGGCACAAAAAGTTTAGACCAACTAGATATATTGATGAAAGGAGTACCTGAGAAATGGTGCAATGGTAAGAAAAAAGTAATCAATTTCAACATTTGGCTTATTAAAGAGCACTATATCAACATGGAAGAAGTGAGGAAAATATGAAGTAGAGACTCATATCGAGGAAGGAATAAGATAAATAAAATTAAGCTAATTGTGAAATATTACTTTAATAAAGCAAATTGAATGCAACAAAATTAAACTTGGGATCTTGGAAGAATGAAGTCAAGACAAGAGAAACCACATAATTGGGCATATGGACAACACAATTTTTTTTTTTTGGGACCGTGGAGGATTTAACATATTGACCAGGGGGTCAATTTTTTTCAGCCAAGGAGTTTGATGCAGGAGCATCAACGTCAGTTGTACCATATTTTTAAGGTCCCAAAAGGGGGTACGTAAATTGTAGATAAAGGTATCATTTCCTCATTTTATTTAGATGAATTTTTAATAGGGCCAAGTTTACTGATTCTATAGGAATCTAGATTATCAAGTTGTTAATATATTTTGAGGAGTTGGCCAAGTAGGCCTTTGTAGATATTGACAAGTGTTTAGCTTAGGTGTTGGGTATTTTTAGACAGATGTCCAGATTCTATTTGCCTATAGAGATATTTTTTAGCAGTTTTATTGTAAATAAAGATGTATGTGTAGCACAAAGGAGGTGACCCCAAGTTAATTTGGAGGGAAAATTCTGATATTAGTTCTATAAGAAACATTGTACATATTTATTGAAAATGAATGAATACAATTTGAATCTTGTTCATGTATTTTTATATGATCTCTTTGCGTAGCCTTTCTATATAAATTTAAGTTTTGTCATTTTAAAGTTTAGATAGGAGAATAGATATGAGAATCTATTGGTTTTTCTTTGGTAAATATTTGTCGAAGAAATAAGTGGAGTGAAGGACTAAGTGCAAGTGGATTCTCGTGCATCCCATGCATACAATTTTTATCTCACCAAGAAGGGGAGGTCGACCGAAATACTTCTTAATTATCGATTGAGGTATTTTGTGTGGACTCTGTGAAGATAATAGAGTTCAGAATACACTATAATATGTATTTTCCTATGGGCTTCAATAGGGAGTAAGAGACCACATAAGTCTCAGAAGAAGTGTGGCTGCAAGAGGTGACAACACTTCGAAAGAGTGATGTTGATGGTGAGACATGGGAAATGCACGAAGATTAAATGATAAAGGGTTGAAGAAATATCTATGAGGTGTTAGTTTCCACCTGTATTTGTGAAGATATTCCCTTAGACAAAGTAATATCTATTTGGTTGACTTGGCCTTCGAAAGATTCAGACCTGGATCTCGAGTGGATTTCCAAAAAGGAAGTAGAATCCTGACCTTGGCCAGACTAGACATTTTAGTCAGTGTTTAGACAAGTTGGAATCACTTGGGAAATTGTGACAGGGGAAAAAAGGTTTGACCTCCAACCCCAGTTGAGAACGGCCCTCCAACTAGGTCCAACAAGACCCATGATGTACATGTACACATTAACCATACTCTGCATTTTATATTTTATGAAGACATGGTCTCCAATTTAACTCAGAAAGGATAAAAGGGAAATATGGGAAAACACCTATTTTGGAACTTGCACACTATAAGTGTTGGGAAAAATACTAAGAGGAGGGGGGGGGGGGGGGTGAATCAGTATTTTAAAACTCACTTAAAATTTTCTTTTCTCACTCTGATTTTTGTACGCGACTTTACTGTAGTAAACCTTCATATGTACACAATTATTATGCAAGCAACTAGTGTATATTTAGTGAATTTATATTTCAGTTAATTCCTCATCTATTTAACTTAAACCAATGCGTCAGTGATTCATCAGACATTTGATAATCAGTAAACATGTGCAGTAAGAATACAATAAAGCATCACACATAAGAAACACACATGAACACTAGTATTTAAGGTGGAAACCCAATGTGGGAGAAAACCACTTCTGTTTTCATCTCTATCTTCAATTTTATTATAATGAAAAATTCTTACAATATTGTACTGGTGGAGACTCATACCAGAATTTAGGCACCCACCTGTAGAAGGCTAAAAACTTCACTCATTCTCCAGCACCCACTGGAAGGGGGCTCCAACCCCCTGATCTCATTTACGAACACTCATTGGAAGGGAGCTCCAACCCCATGATCTCATTTACCTGTACCCACTGGAAGGGAATTCTAACCCCCTGATTTGATCACCAGCTACTACTGGCAGGAAGCTTTGACTTCCTCACTAAAGTCTCCAACCCTCAACACTGTCGTGGACCACGTTTCATAAATTTTCACACTAGATCCACCTGCTTCAACACATTACAACCTGTAGGCCACTTTTCATCAAATTTCCAGACTGGACCCACTACCATTGTTAACATTGGAAAATTGTACAAGAAAAGATGACATTATTTAATGTCGACAGAAGGATTTACAGGGCTGAGAAACATTAGAGAATCTGTAAAGTATTAAAAAAACTCTAAGGTCTAAGGAAAAATCAAATTTGAGAAAGTCATAAATTCTTTTGCGTGCAAAAACCTTTGAGAAGAGCGCCTTTGCATGCCTTTTGACCCGAAATGTGCACAATCCTAGGAGTGGAAGAAGTCACTTTCTGGGACCACAAAAAGCACACTCTAGGACAATGAATTCACACTTGAAATTTCCTAAGGACAACCACCAAAGCATCGTTAGACATCAAGGGAGCACACAATGGAATCATACCCCTCTCTTAGGTCACCATAAAAAATGTACCAAGAAAGGGAAGGAGGATTTGAATTCTCCTATAAAAGGCCACCGAGAGATGAACAACTTGAGAGCACATTGTTATGTAGGCCAGAATTTCCCCAAGAAATACTAGCAGTGTGTGATCCGGAGCTGAGATAGAGGGGACTCAATTGTTTGCCATCCAACAAGTTCAGTCCACCATAGTAGAGAGAGGGAGACTTTGCACTGAGGAAAGCTTGGAAGTATAGACATCCTTGCATCGGGACTTAGAACCCAAGTTCTAAGCCCCCCTTGGCAAGTGGGTTAAATTTTCATCCTCATTTTCTATCAACACTCAATAAGAGGGGCCGAAAGAGCCATTGTTTGGATTATTGTAGTTGTTTGACTCTATTTAGATCTTTTGTTTTATTTGCTTAGTTTTATTTTAATTTTTGTTTTTGAATATGCATGGTATTTCTCTATCTAGTATGTTTATGTTCTAGCATGTTCCACTAACTTGCTTGAATCCACTTCTTTTTCTACATGTGACCAATAACTTAAGTGGGTAAACCACACCCCTTAAGTTGGTATGATTTTGTACATGCGTGGACCAAAAACACTAACACAATATTGGTGACTCCACTAACGTTTTTTCCAAGTTTATATGGTTGTGCCTTTTTGTAGAGACCTCTGTCTGTGTTGTGGAGTGGGGATAAATTTTCCCCCTTTTTCTCTTGCAGTCCCTAGTTCATCCCAAGTGACAAAATGAAGCAGAACAACTCCAAAAAGTTTCTTTTGCAGGAATTCGCGCACTTTTTCCCTCCCATAGACGCACCCAGGGCACGCATTCAGAGCTGACCTGCGTGTAGACATCGCCCCTGTTGTAGCCTTTTGCGCGCAAAAGACAGAATGAGAAATTTCTCCCATATTTCTATATTTTCCTTCTTGTAAAGTGTCTAGCAGCCCATAATACATATTCCAGCACTGGTTGAGGTACCCCGCAGCTTGCTAATGCTCACTCTTAGCCAATTTTTGTAGGCTTAGTGTTAGTTTCATTTCAAGTTGATTTTTGCAAAGTTCACACATAGTTTAAGTAGGGGGGAAATTAACTTGCATTCCGAAAAAAAAATATGTTTTGCAAATTTAGTTAACAAAACATCTAGATAATTAGCCAAACTAAGTGGCCCAAGTCCATGCATGCTTAGCTAGTTTCTTTTCTCTAGTGTAAAATTTATTAGTTTAGTTCAATTTTTGCACTAGGATTTCGGGACTAGGATCGAATTGTCAATAGAAGAGCAAGTAATATTTGTTGCCTTTTCACCTTTCAGTGATCCTAGGCAAGCATATGAATGCTATCTATTCACAACTCACCATCTCCCTTTAGTTGATCACATAGATTAACTAGGAAAAATAGAAAGCGGCCCATATCCGCACATGTTTTTCTTTTGAGCAAGGAACAATGCAACATAGTTTAATAGGGGATTTTGAAAAGGATCATCACATATCAACACGTTCAAACTATGTGCTTGTCCAATTTTTTCTCACACACATCCACACACTAAGCAAAGCAAAGAAACCTAAAACTAACTTAACAAAACTCACTAAATTCTCCCCACAGGGGCCACAAAAGAATTTATAGTTTAAGTTAGGGTCAAGGGGGTAGGCATCCAATAAGCCGCCTTGATCATTATTCATCTTGAAAAATAGAAGTTAACTATTTAGGGAGCTTTAAATCCACCTATCACCCCATGGAAAAGAAAACCCGAGCGTGATAGAGACCTGTTTCAGAGGAGGTTAGGTTTAGCCGTAGTGCGGGCAAGTATCAGTTGGGGCTGCCTAACCCAACTGATATTTAGTACTGTTAGCTAAATTACTAAGAATCCCCAATACTTGAATGCTCACGTGGGATGGTGGTACTTAGTGGCCAAATTCGGGTATCCTTCCCCTATAGGTGATGGTGCAGGAAAGTGCTAGATCCTCTACCCTTACCTTCGTGGATTTTCTTCGGCTAACTGGGGCCATCGCCAGCTCTTACGAGACGTTGTGCTGGCACTTGCAAGATATATTCTCAAGGCCCAGTTAAATTTGAGTGTGTGAGGATGAATAGGTATTATAGGATTTGAGTATCATATGTAAACAAACAAAAACCATATTTTTAATTGACTGGTCACATAGGATTAATTTAAAGGGAATATTAATTTTATTTTCACTTTGTTTTATTTATGCGATCGGTATTTTTCTTTGATCATATTCTCTATCCTCTAAAATTTATCCAAAGAAAGACTTAGTAGACACCAGAACGGACCCTACGAGACCTCGTAGATATAGATGTCTTTTGGACCTCCCCCTATTAATGGGAGGGGTTCCAGGTCTTTCACCATTTAGGCATCAAAGATGGAACGTTGCCACCATTATTGGCTTGTCCTTTATTGGGGCATCCTTAGTTGGAACCTTGGTCGGTCTCCAAACGCTACACCACATACCACCCCTCCCATGACCCATAGGGGGTAGAGGAGTGCTACCCATTCAGGAAGCCAATCGAATACATAGCAGGGTACATCGTAGACAAACCCTCTCCCTAACCATAACTTTGTGTCTTCAAAAGCTGCAATGGCTTCAACCTCATAGTCACCCTTTTTAGCTTCATTGAATCTGCCAGATTTAACCAAGCTGATGAATGACCCCATTTCACACAATCGTACATGGCCTCCCATGCCCACAAAACTCCATTCAGATATTCCAAAGTTCAAAGGAAAGCAAGCGAAATACCCAGGTAATCATGTCATGACCTTCCACCTGTGGTTCTCATAGAATAGTATCATTGACGACACTATTCGATTGAGACTATTTAAATGCACTCTGATAGGAGTAGCAGTGAAATGGAATGTGGATCAGCCCTCTGCTACACATGGAACCTTTAGCACCCTTGCCACTGGGCTCCTAACATATTTTCAGTTACCCATCCACCATGATTCTGGAATGGAATTACTGGCACACTTTAGGAAAAATCTGGTCATCCATATCTCATACCATCTCCACGAATGGAGGCGGCGTTGTAGTTTTTGTAAAGCAAAATTTGACGATGTGGCACAACAAAGGCCCATATCCGAAGAGGACGCCATCAACAAAGCCCAACAGCTTGAGCTGATTTATATGAAGTTAGGATATATTTACAATATATTGTTGAATGCCCCACGCCTGCAAATTATAAAGAATTTCCAGGCGCGTCGAACTCTGCATATGGTATAATTGGGTCATTGACCCAAAGTTACCCAGGCAGCAATAGTCAAAACCCTAGTTACATGTATGATTCTACCAAGAACGTACCACAACCAAGTTTTCAAAGTCATCATATGCCTCAGCAAAATTTGACCAATAGGGTGCCAGCATATCACCATGGAGGACCCTATCCTCTGGCTTAGGAGACCCAGTACGCAGATAGACATACTGATGAAAAAGCTCCCCCCAACAGCTAGGTGCAAACCAGGGACCATGTTATGTTTAGTCCCCAGCACAAGACCCACCTATGCAGAATAATGCACAGGTGAAATTTGTGCAGCCTTCCCAAAACCAACCACACCAATCATATAAATAGGAGAATTACCCTCCTAACGTGATGAATAAAAAAGGAAAAAACAAGCCCAAAGAGAATCCTGGATAGGGGGGCAACAACCAACAACGCCCACCACGATCTCAGGCTAGAAGAAACTCCAACCAGAACCAAAAAAATGAGCTAAGAAATGCCCAACGGTAGATAAAAAGGCCACCTCTTCGAAAAAACCACTCTTCTTTGATATGTGGTGAGTACAGCCATTATACTCACCACTGTCCCGATATCCATGAGCTGAAGAAGCTATAAAGTAATCGAGGACAAGGAGGATCTTCCTAGCAAATAGCTATGATGCAAGAACCTTTCCCCTATCAAGGGATCGTTAGAACTTAGCAACAAAATCCCGACGACTCCAGAAAAAATAGCCGTGAAATCTACATAACTAGTGAAGAGATGTTTTTTCAAACACATATTCACAATTACAACACCCCAATAGAAACCAACACGTTAGGGGCTAGTACTAGTGCACCAACTACACCTTTGACCATTTCAAAGATGCCTACTGAACCATTGCCAAATATGGTGAAGGGACCAAATAGGAGAGCAGGAAACTACTCCAAAGCAACCCAGAATTATAGCATCGTTGACGATCTAGCCCAATCTCCCATTGCTATGTCAGCTTTGGAAGTATTGCAGTCTTTCCCAAAACAACAGAAAGCCTTGCTTTCTGCGTTAGGCACTATCAACCTTGCCGATACACGCCTAATGGATTTTGATTTAGACAAGGCCACCTCTAGGCTTCCTTCAATGCTCACCTTTCAGATACCAGTGTCAGTCCATAATATCACCATTCACAAATGTGTCATTGAAAAGGGTGCATCCACGTGCATCATATAAAAAAAATTTGGGTAGAAGTTAGGGTCTCCCGAACTAAAACCATCAGTCATCATTCTTAGAGCATACGATGGTCGTCCTTCAACCCCCGTCGGTCTCTACCAAAATGTCTCGATCTGCTTAGCCAGAAAGATGGTCCATATAGAAATTGAAGTCTTGGATGCTCACTTGGACTATAATATACTCCTTGTTTGGAGTTATATGTACACCATGTCAACTATACCCTCCTCCATCTTCTGTATTATGATGTTCCCCCACGAGGACCGCATTCAAAATATTGAACAATTGATGCATAGCAAGAAACAACCCCTAAAAAACACCAATGTAATTCTACCCTATGTAGATACATCCTTGGATATGCTTTCAAGATACCAAGAATATGGCCCTGGCTAGTTCAAACCGTTGTCTGTTCTAGGATCATTCCTAGGAGATCCTCCCATTATACCTGAGTCATAACCTGATGTCGTAGGGGCTTGAGTGTGCATGATGTCCACATCAAGTGTTGAAGCTAGTCATGACATAGACACAAGCAGTAATTACATTGAGTCCTCAGCCACATAAACCTCTCTAGCCTATGCCACTTCCCAAACCCCTTTCCTTTACCCCCCAGCTGGTTTCGTTTTTAGCAATAGTGGTGTTACCAAACATATCATTTGAAATACCAGTTTGGTATCTCATTCCCCCTACAGGGACAGGATCCACACACATCACTGCCACAGGTTTGAAGCCCCTCAGTCCTGAGGAGGCCCCACCCATTCAAGAAACGATCGAAAACACCCTTGTAAAGGAAATTCCCATTGCAAAACCATTGGTTGCGGCTAAGAAAACTAATAAGAGAGGAAATAATCTGGAAACTCCTGCCATACAATGAGAATCACCAGTCTGTGACATATGCGATGTAATACGACACCCTACCCATATCTTCCCAGAGCTAGACAAATTAAAACCACTCCTCAGCTCTGAGGGAGACATCACAACACCACGTCCCCTTAAAAAGGAACCTGCCACCAAAGGAAAAGGCAAAGCATTGTGTACCAATCATGCATGCACTATCTGCAACAATTATGGGTACTATACTCGTCATTTCCTAGAGATCCCATGATATAGGGACGCCTTACATGCCATCGAGTGATCCTATCAAGAGGATCCCTCCACCCAATCTGTTGGAGATGAACCTTGTATCATCCTGTACCTACAGGAGGAACAACGGGCACCAGAAAGACCCTGAATCATGCCCCCTCCTATTATACACTGCATGTTGTGAGATGAACGTGGTCACTTCCTCGAAGAATGCGTAGCCCTGGAACTCATCGATAAATGGTATCCTATAGAACTGGTTCACTACGTTGGATTGCGTGCAACACAATTCACATGTCCTTTATGCGCTGACAATCACCTTCATGAAAATTGTGACCATATCCCCTGATTCTGGTTAGCCCTCGCTTGTTTGCGCTCTACTATATTCTGCCTCTCCTAAGAAGATGACATGGACTTGGAATCCATAAACAGTTTGACAACCGAAGAGGATGTAACGAGCAGATCCATCCTATTCTTGTTAGCTGAAAAGCCACCAATCAGGGAACCCCTAGTTACCCCCAACAACTCTCTACAGAGAAGAAAAAAATGTGCATTATGCAAAATTCCCAATCATGTGGTCACCATTTTCCCTTATTTAGCAGTGTTATGACGCTGGTATCCAGCCAGACCACAAACTGAGCATGATGGGAGACCCATGTCTAGGCTCTTTTTCCCTGTGTGTCAAGGAAATCACTATGGAAAATGTTGTACTTATATCCCATGAGTCCATCCCCTCACCGATATGATTCATACAATAGATAAGAAATGGGACGATAACCTCAGGCGATTTAGAAATTACATCACCCCTAGCCTAGTGACCCCACATCCACATGGACGTGATGGGAAAGCTAGGAAGACACACCAACCAAGAATTACCTAGGCCAAACCTAAGATAACATGTGGACTATGCGACCTGAAAGACCACCGGGTCAATCAATGCAAAGAACTAAAGCCCCTCGCAAGCAGTTTTTGCACAGTCTCTTCACTCCCTTAGAGACTTATCTCTAACCAAGAGAAGATCACACATACCTGTTACTAGATTTGTTCACACTTTCACCATACAATCAAATGTTCACATCTCCCCAAGCTAAGAGTGGCAAGAGCAGCGTTAACTGTACACTTCCCCAAAGAGTTAGACACACCCAAGCCAACAACATGGAAGTGGAAGTAGAAGACCACCTCTTCTACAACAGATCATTTCCAGGCGTCCACATCAGGGACAACGAGTAGTGTTGATTCCCATACGATCTACTTAGTTGGCACAGTGGTACCATGCACCATTTGCATTGGCTAGAACCATGAACCAGAGGCATGCTCGCTAATGTAATATCCCAAGTGGGGAAATTTCTGCTCCATCGGGAATATCTTAAGATATTCCAATATTCCAACTCCAGGAGTATTAACAATCAACACTAAACTATTTTAGAGATTGACTGCTGGGGCATTTACTGGATATGTCACCTTCACAAGGAAGGATGAGATCCAGATGCTACCTGGCCCACCAGCAGACTCTGCCAATAAAACTTGTCAAGAGCTAATATTTCCCTTCAAGGAATTTCTGCAAAAACTGCCCATGAGGATGTTGTATAAGGAAGCCCATGTGAAAATAAGGAAATCCAATGATGGGATGCCTTGGAATATATCTGATACAAACTCCCTGCAGAATATCAGCCCAAAGAAATAACCCTAAGGGGGTTATTCAGATCTCCCACCAACAAGTATGCCAGAATAATGCTCAATGAGAAAATATTCAGCAATATTAAAATTCAATATGAATAGAAGTGAAATAATTCCTCATGCAATGTAAGAAGAGTGAATATATGATATATAATCTGCAGCAGCAAATGTAATACAAATTCCTTGAGGAAAATGCCTCTCAAGGTGAGCTCAAATCAGCCTCAAGGGGGAAATGTACATAAAACAAGAGAATACACTACTACATGACCCAACTACTCTATAACTGCGCATTCTATGAGGGAAAATGACTGAAAACTGACATACATGAGATGATATGACATTAGGTGCTCAAATAAAGATGGGGGAGCAAGATCTCAACCCCAGAAAACATTATTACATCAATCCTCCAAGGGATTGGCCAAAATACATAAAACAGTAAAATGCTGGAGTTGTAGTGTAGCTGCTGCAACTCAAATATAATACAACACAGGAGAAGGAAGTAGATGCTGCAATAAACAATGATACCTCCTCCAATGATCTCCAAAGTGAAGGAGTTGATCCCCTTACTGAAGATTGCACTCACTAGTGCACAAAATGAATCCCTTGTGCAAGCCACCTCTGAAGATAATGTTGTAAGGGAAGGAGACTGCGCTGGGCATGAGAGAAAACATATGGCCCAATGCCAAAATCTGCAATAGAATCTCTGGGATCTCCTTTTCTGATCTCCTAGAGAAAGAGATGGTCTCTCCTCTACAAAACAAATCCGGAAGTGAGATGATGAAGGTCCCTCACCGCAACACCAACAACTCCAGCGTTCTCTTGCCACAAGAATAACGCAGTAGCTGCAAATGACTGCTTTGGCCTCAAGCCAAGATGTGAGGAAGATGAAGAAAAATCTCTCCATGGCCTCCCATGGAAGAGAAGGGAATTCCTAAACAAGAATCCCTCTTGTGCTAAGTAGCACAAAGTTGAAGAGAGCTTCAACCTCCGAATTCTTTCTCCAAAGATGATCCTCAACAATGGCTCTCCTTCACCTTTTATGCAAGGCATGCATGGATCCCACTCGCATTAGGGTTTCTCTCATTTCAAATTTTCCCTCCATCCAACTACGCAATCTTCTTGTGCAAGCTTCCCCTCTTGGGTACGTTGTTGACTTTGGTCAACCATGGTCTAGCTCACTTGCTTTTGGCACTTTTCACACTTGGGGCTGCTATCTTAAGCCACTTAAGTGACTTTTTTCACCTTAGGAGTGTTTATTAAGTTACTACATGGGTTCCCTCACCCATTTTATTCCTTTTATTAAAATAAAAGCAAAATTAATGTTCCAAATACTTTATTGCAAAATTTGGAACATTACAGTCCTTCCCTCCCAAAACTTGCTTGTCCTCAAGAAATAGCAAGGATGAACTACAAAAAGTCCTCCACTCAAGGCATGGAGTCTGAAATATCCTCATGTAGATCCTCCATCCTCAAGCAATCAACCAAGCAAAATGAGTCACCCTCCAACCAGGCAACTCCTGAAAGTAATCCTCCACCTTGTGCTCATGAGAAATAGGTGGGCTGAATTTTTGAACTTGGTAAGCTTCATAGCCTACCCCATTCTGTCCTCTTCTCCACTTATGATGAATGTGGAGTGAAAGCTATACTTGGGCTGCAATAGTGTTGCCTTCAAGAGGCAAGATGAAGTCTAGATCCCCAAGGACCTCTCCTCCAACGCTGCAAATCAAGCTGGCCCAAATCATCTCATATGTGATGAGTTGGAATTCATCCACATATGGCATCCAAAAAATCATATGGTTCACCTCATGGAAAACACATGGCTGAACATGGTGACCATACCTTCTTCCATACTCCCCTTGGAGCATGTGCTGCAAAAATAATGGAGGTCTTCTCTCCCAAAGGGCACATCTACCCAATGAGTCTCTCCCTCCTCTTGATACATATGGGGCTACTGCTGATATATGGCTGAAATGAAATGGTCTTCAAAGAGAACCAAGCCACCCCATCAAACATAAAAACCATGAAGTGCCTCCTCCAAAAGTTCAACTCTCCAAATAGCTCCTCTGACAGGAGGGAAAGAGGTAAAGTTTGGCAATCATGGGCTGCCCGTTGCTTCTCCTAAAACATACAACATGCAAATTAAGGGAGAGTCACACTCCCAATGGGCATATTTAATTTATTTCCCTCCTTCAAAACAGTGCTTCCTCTGAACAACGTTCCACCAAAAACATATGGAAGCATAGACTTATGAGAGCAAGGAGGTGAAATAGATTTCCATGTATGGAACCAGCGCAGGGCATCATTTTCCTGCCTCAATATATGTTGCAACAAGTGTCTTTGTAGCCACTTGTTTTCTGCCACATCCATTTTGCAAGGTGTGATCATGGAAACACATTTTGGTGCCAAAGGTGCACACCAAAATCCATGTGGCTTTCCCCCACAAACCACCCATAAGATGGCCATCATTCTTGCTGCAATAGACCATAAGTATAGCCAGATATAATGTGCAAGAAGGAAGGATCCTCGTTGATATAACATGTCGATCATAAAAACAAGAGAGCATAAGACATAAAACAAATGGTTACCTCCCTTATCATGTACTTTGGCCTTTGAGCTGAAATGGCTCAAGTGAAGAGCCCCCCTTCCTACAACATAGTAGGGGAGTGGTTGTGCCAACCATATCATCATCTCTTGGGCTAGGCATCTAGCCAAATGCTGATATACATCCATTAGGAAGCCCTCCCAAGTGGACTCCTCCATCAATGAAGAGTATGCATGAAAATTCATGAAAGAAGAATCCATAAACATTGCATGTAGATCCATATTCTTGTGCTTGTGAAACCAAGCCAAGAAAGTCAAAATGTAGTAAAGAGTGATCTCCTCCATTACTCCTTCATGCTCATCATCTACATGCCTCCAAAGTATATCACTTCTAAAGTGGCTTTGAGAACACTCCAACAAGTAATCCAAGCTCTCAAGTGATAGCGTTGCTGGCCTTTGGAGTAGGGCCACTGTCAACTCAAAGCTCCCCTCTTTGACATGAATCTTGCCAAAGACTCCTCCCATAATGTTTCTACAAATGTGGAGCCCCTCCCATGAAGAAGGTGCTGCTTGGGCATCGAAGATCAAAGAGAAATTCTCTTGCACCATGCTAGTGCCTCCTCTTGCTCTCGCAACAACCAAATAGAACTTGAGCAACAACAATGTTTGCTGCTCCTCCATACTTCCACCATACTCAATATGAGATGGGAACATAATGAATGGTAATATAGATACCATACCATCATGATGCACCCATGCTCTCCTCTTTGTCCATCAAGAGCAATAATTGTGAAATGATCCTGGGACCTGTGGGTTATGGATCCTCCACATTTCCGCTGGGCACACTCCATCCATAAGGCTCTACTCCTTGGTGTAAGTATCCTGCCACTTGGTACCTCTTCACAAGAGCTACCATTGTCCCAAAACAGATTTCTCCTTTTGCATTTCATGGGATATTGAAATGCAATCTCCTTCATGACAAAATTTCCAAACCCCACCCTCACATGTGATGCATGGCTCATCAATAGTGCATGAGGATGATGAGGGTTTCTTTCCTCAAAATGGCACAACGCAGTGAAAGTCTCCTGCT
The DNA here is from genome assembly GCA_034641835.2 of Pinus albicaulis. NCBI lineage: Eukaryota > Viridiplantae > Streptophyta > Pinopsida > Pinales > Pinaceae > Pinus > Pinus albicaulis. The sequence continues at coordinate 700,672,284 of CM076578.1, forward strand.
CAAGAAAATCAACATGAAATAATGTACAATCCTCCATGATAGATGCAAACTCATGCATACCTTGGAGAGATTTGGAAGAATCTTGTGTTGCTGCAAGAGTCTCTTCCTCAAGTGTGTTGGCTGCCTCAATAGTTGAAGGTGGAGGTTTCTACTCCATGAATGTGACAGTGCTGGCATGTGCCTCTAGTGGTGAGGGCTCCTCCCTCCTTTGGCCAAATCTTCTAATCAAGATCTGAGAAAAATCAGCAAGAGTAGAAACCCTTGCATGCCTCCCATGGCTGAACCACCAAGTTCTTTCCTCTTCCTGCTAAACAAGTGTGAAGAAGATAGAGTCTCTTGGGAGACTCTAGGGTTTGCTCCATATTCAGCAATATACTCACTTAGAATTAAGATTCCAAGTGTTCTCCATGGTTCTGCTCTGCTTTGTGAGAATAGGAAGTGCATGGTCCTTCCTCTTCTCCTCTTCTGTCTCCTCAACCTCCTTGGAGAGGTTGCTGCTGGATCTAGAAATTGATGAGACCAATCTCATCCTCTGCATCACTTTGGCCTCTTCTTCTCTAAAATTCAAACTTCATAGGTTGAGCCAAGTTCGAAGCTTTGATGCCATTGTAATATCCCAAATGGGGAAATTTCTGCTCCATCGGGAATATCTTAAGATATTCAAATATTTCAACTCCAGGAGTATTAACAATCAACAATGAACTATTTCAGAGATTGAATGCTGGGGAATTTACTGGATATGTCACCTTCATAAGGAAGGATGAGATCCAGAGGCTACCTAGCCCACTACCAGACTCTGCCAATAGAACTTGTCAAGAGCTAATATTTCCCTTCAAGGAATTTCTGCAACAGCTGCCCATGAGGACACTGTATAAGGAAGCCCATGTGAAAATAAGGCAATCCAATGCTGGGATTCCTTGGAATATATTTGATACAAAATCCCTGCAGAATATAAGCCTAAAGAAATAACCCTAAGGGGGTTATTCAAATCTCCCAGCAACAAGTATGCCAGAATAATGCTCAATGAGAGAATCTTCAGCAATATTAAACTTCAATATGAACAACAGTGAACTAATGCCTCATGCAATGTAAGAAGAGTGAAAATATGATATATAATCTACAACAGAAAATGTAATACAAATTCCTTGAGGAAAATGCCTCTCAAGGTGAGCTCAAATCAGCCTCAAGGGGAAAATGTACATAAAACAAGAGAATACATTGCTACATGACCCAACTACTCTATAATTGCACAGTCTATGAGGGAAAATGACTGAAAAATAAAATACATGAGATGATATGACATTAGGTGCTCAAATAAAGATGGGGGAGAAAGATCTCAACCCCAGAAAACATTATTACATCAATCCTCCAAGGGATTGGCCAAAACACATAAAACAGTAAAATGTCGGAGTTGCAGTGTAGCTGCTGCAACTCAAATATAATACAACATAGGAGAAGGAAGTATATTCTGCAATAAAAAATGATACCTCCTCCAATGATCTCCAAAGTGAAGGGGCTGATCCCCTTACTGAAGATTTCACTCACTAGTGCAAAAAATGAATCCCTTGTGCAAGCCACCTCTAAAGATAACGCTGTAAGGGAAGGAGACTGCACTGGGCATGAGAGAAAAAATATGGCCCAATTCAAAAATATGCAATAGAAGCTCTGGGATCTCCTTTGCTGATCTCCTAGAGAAAGAGATGGCCTCTCCTCTACAAAACAACTCCGGAAGTGAGATGATGAAGGTCCCTCACTGCAACACCAGCAACTCCAGTGTTCTCTTGCTGCAAGAATAACGTAGTAGCTAAAAATGACTGCTTTGGCCTCAAGCCAAGATGTAAGGAAGATGAAGAACAATCTCTCCATGGCCTCCCATGGAAGAGAAGGGCATTCCTAAATAGGAATCCCTCTTGTGCTAAGCAGCACAAAGTTGAAGAGAGATTCAACCTCCGAATTCTTTCTCCAAAGATGATCCTCAACAATGGCTCTCCTTCACCTTTTATGCAAGGCATGCATGGAGCCTACTCACATTAGGGTTTCTCTCATTTCAAATTTTCCCTCCATCCAACTACGCAATCTTCTTGTGCAACCTTCCCCTCTTGGGTACGTTTTTGACTTTGGTCAACCATGGTCTAGCTCACTTGATTTTGGCCCTTTTCAAACTTGGGGCTACTATCTTAAGCCACTTAAGTGACTTTTTGCACCTTAGGAGTGTTTATTAAGTTTCTACATGGGTTCCCTCACCCATTTTATTCCTTTTATTAAAATAAAAACAAAATTAATGTTCCAAATACTTTATTCCAAAATTTGGAACATTATAGCTAATGGAAACATTTAGGCACCTCTACAGCAGGCACAATTTCCACCCACAGGAAATTGACCATCCTAGCGTGGAACCCAACATTGCGATTACGCAAAATCCCATCACGAAGATTCTTCCCCCACCGAATGCCGACGATACGAAACACCACATACGATTTGTATCATCGCAAATTAGAAATAGGATTGCAGCTGACCCCACATCCCAGGATTTCCACCTTTTTCCTATCACAAAAGGTCAAGGTACCTTGCGCTTTTGCATTGATTTCTGTGATATCCCAAATTTTCATTCCGCTATCGAACTCTTCGATGATACCCAGCCTCTAGAACAACACCTAGTATAACTAGAGATTGTCGACGAAAGTCGACGATAGTCACTGCAACACAATGAGTCCCATAAGAGAAGGGTAAAAGCATTAATCGACTACCACATCAACCCTCCCTCATTCACCAAGGGAGAACTAGTCCTCCACTATGATATTGCAAAATAAGCCCTAGGGCTAGGAAAGTTCGAAACCTTGTAGAAAGGACCCTACATTATAAAACATTGCCTCTGCCAGGGGGCATATATCTTGACAAAAATGGATGGGACATGCCTCAGCAACCACGTCAACTGCCTTTACCTCAAGAGGTTCTATCCATAAGGGCCAAGATGGCCCTGCCCTAGAGTGAACGTACACAAACCCAACCACTTTAAATTTTTTACGAAAAGAATTATTACAAAACACGCTCAAAGTGTTGCCATGGATGACCAACCCAAACCTTACTTCGGATTTGATGATGGAGCATCAAAATGGCCTCAAAGTTTAGCAGCAAATAGCTGGGTCATCTATCTCCCTGACTGATCACCATTCTACACAAACAGTGTGTGCATTGGTTCAGCAACAAACAATTAGGTAGAATATGATTCCGCCATCGGACTTATGTGCGATTCCCTCCATTAGGGCATGCACCATATGCATGTATACCTCGAATCCCAATTAGTAGTGTCACAGTTAAACCAAACATTTGATATAAGAGATTCACAACTATTTATAAAATATTTGCGTGAAAAAAGATTAAGCGGAGAATTTGACTACATCACATTTACACATGTACCAAGGAGTCAAAACCAAACTGTTGTTCACATAGCTAACAATATTCTAAACTGGAATGTATCTTGAATAAACCATCATACATGAAAAAACCAAAAATATAGATATCCATCAGTATAACATCATCCATAAAAAAAAAAACAGGGGGCACAATATATAGAGCTGTAGAAAATATCTCTCTCTCTCACACACACACACACAGACACACACACGTATATGTCTGAGTACAAAAATAGTGTCGCTGACCCATCGACCAACCCAAAAATACACAAAAAATCGTCAAAAATAGGGGAAGCATCCTCATAATAGGTGCTTTCCCCATGTACAAGCAAACTTTAGGGCGGTGCTCCCTCACGCGGGGAACCTAGACCACAAATACTACTGGTACCACTACTGGAGCTGCCGTCAAAACTAAGACTGCCACTCGTCGTAAAAATAGGCCGATAGTCCCTCTCCCAGGCCATCATTGTCTCCAGCTAGAACTCCTCGAGGTTATCCAAAAAACCTTGAGAAGGGATCCCCTGGGTTAAGCAGTCCACTCGACCCCAAGAATCCTCTAGAACTGACACTCGTGTAGTCAGATCAACATTGCGAGCCTTCCGTCGCATTAGCACATGCCACCTCTGCATCGGCACAAGCTCACTTGATCGCAACCTTGGCAACAACTGAGATGCTACCCTTCCCCGAAGGGGTAGCACCACCACCAAGTCCTCGAGCAGCATATCCTTCCAACCATCCATGATCGCCCTAAGGTCTCTGAAGAGGATCATGGCTGACCAATCGATCCACGAGGAAACCTACCTTATTAACATTTGCAAGAGTAACCAAAACTATGTTAGTGTCACCATGAAAACACATAATCACATATATACTCAAATAAATGCAGAAAACATAAAAACATACCTGTTGTCCCCCAAGCATATGCATGAGGGAGACCCATCTCTGGATCCCTTCGAAATTCCATCCTTGCATACGGGAATGGCTGAAAAATCTGGGGGTTCACCTCAAACTAGTCCTCTATCATGGCGTTCTAGAATGCGCCACCATACCCCCACCCCCTCGCGGCATCACAGGAGCCCACCTCCTCATGTGAGGCTCTTGTGGCCTCCAGGAGGCACCGTCGCCACTGGTCTCATCAACACTACCCTATCGTACATAATTTTGCATAGAATACTGGTGTATGAAAACAAATTTGATCCATTATGGACCTTGTTGAGATGCGTCACCATCCGGTCATAGCAAAAGTGGAAAATTCAAAGAAGTGTTCGAACCTTAGCCGGTGCAAGACTCCAATCTACGGGCCAGATGCCTGATGCGGAGCTGATGACCCTACAAGTCACGCAATGGCTATTAGAGCACACTGCTCAGCCAAGTCTATCATCGAAGCAATGCTGATGCACCCCTCCATAAGGGGCAACCCACCCGCACCCCCCCCTCCCGCAATGACGTGCATGAAGCCTCTCCAAATCCACCCTCCTAGAAGCGAGTGGATAGTGTAGCACCTCACCATGAGGTAATAACCTAGTCAAAAATTATACATCCATCTCAGGACAGATGGCAAGGTTAGTCCCACACAACACAAACATGTTGTGCCTCCTATGCCAATGCTGGATCAAGTAACGTAGAAATCAATCCTGCAACTGAAGAAGCTCATTCTCTATGAACTTCGGAGCCCCCATTGCACCAGCTGATGGTGCACCCCAGCATCAATGACTAATGCAGTATGAAGCTCGGGATAATCCTGCTCCCTCCACAACAACCTATCATCCAAACAGGAACCCATCAACAACAGAAAAACATCAAAAAATAGGCAAAAAAATCAAAAAAATTTGCCTGAGCCTTTTGCGTGCCTATCTCTCAGACATGCATGCTCAAGGCGTGCCTGTATTTTCCATATGCCCATATAAGGCACACCAAAACAGGGGAACAGAGCGCTTAGAGCTCGTGAATCCCTAGAAAATGTGCATAAAGGGTGTGCCATTGCCCTGATCGCCCGCGCAATCTAGGGCAAAAAATCACTCAGAATCCATACAAACCAAGTTTGTATGGACCCCGACACCCTCAGACTAAAAAAATTAAAGTGCAGGACATCATGGAGGTTACCTAGGCATGATATCGCTAATCCCTCGTGCTCTGGCTGACCGCAACTGCAAGAACTGATCTGCAGAAGCCTCTGACCTCTCAAAAACTCAATAAGTACAAATGAATTGAATTAGGGCCATATTCGGCTATATATCACCCTTTTCAAAAAATTTAGAGGACCATAACAAGAGATCATAGGGTTTGTTCTCCGAACCGAAAGCAGCACTGTGATTAGCACTCTGTAATGAACAGAGGCGATGCCACACATTGGCACTTGCGAAAAAATATTTTTTCAATGCCAGAAGGTATGCCCTCTCTCTTCTTTTTTTTTAAAGCTCATGACTTTCAATAATATTTGATAAAGAAGATGCTTTCACTTGAGGTAGTTTTTTTTGCAGGAAATCTCGCAAACCATCCATAACTCCATCCACTTAAAGGTCTAGAGTAGGTATCATTCTACCCCCAGCATGATAGAGTCCCAAGAAAATCTACATATCCTTACATAATTTCTCCATCAGAAATCAGCCATAGGTTCCACATATCCGACTGTGTTTATCATCACTTCACCCTTCACATGATAAACATCCTCATTGGTCGGTAAAGCCTCCTCTCCATGGCGCTCGTCACCCATAGTTCACCATATATCACAACAAAAGTGACGCCATGGCCATACCACTTTAGTCCAGGAAGCACCTCATGCCCATTCGTCCACCATGCATAAGGTCAAGTTTTACCATATGAAATAAAACCCCTTTCTCGGACGACCAGGTTGTACAAGCAGATCAAAAGTGCACTATCGTGCCTCATATTTGGTCCACCATACCTCTAGCAACATAATCCCATATGCGATACTTTTTCATCCACTTCATCAAAAAGACACGAGACCAACCAATGGGGCCCCCAACCTTAGCAAAACACCCACCTCACGTCATTAGTGAGCACTTTCATTTTTTGGGGCACTCATCTCTGTGTTTTGTACAAACCAAACCCCATTATTTTATTCTTTTGGTAAGTGTAAAAAGACTGAAAAATAGTGCACTATGCCCCCTACCCACTCATTCATATTTTCTCCCATGGTAGAAGTCCCTGAACACCCTTGGTCAGAGTATCAAACCCTCACGCAAAGGCCTCCATAACATTCATAACCAGTTTATACCCACCCTAGAAGTCCTACCGACTCCAGGGATTTCCCCATCAGAAATAGTTATGACTGTCGCCAAGTTGCTTATTATACTTCGACCTTGGTCCACTGAATCCCCATCATCAGTTTTCAGTCACCCCTCACCACCATGCCTATGTTAAACCCATCAAATCTAGGTCCCTGACCCTTCATATCAATGACCCCTTGTTCGGTTGAGGCTTCCTTTTTGTCGACTTCAACACCTGTTTTCCAAAAAGGAAGCGGTTCCTTGGATCACCCCTCTCCATAAAAGGGGCATTCTTGGGTGACACTATGGGAGACATCATTGCACACATATGTCATCGACCCCCCTGACATTTGACTTCAACACAAGATTTCATGTCAAGATGGTATACCTTACAACCATTGCACTTTGATCAAATTCGTCGAAAATTCGTGCCTTCATAAGTGTCTCTTTTAACAATGATTACACGGGAAGGTCCCAGCTAGCACCTATGCATACAATGTGCAGTTATATGCCATACCAAGTTTATGCATATGGGTACCATATTCCACCTATCATCTAAGAAAAAATTCCCCTGAGGGTGTCAACAGTCGTCATCATCAACCAACAGATCACTACCATATTAGTGACACAGACAAAACATGTATTTGTCAAATACATTTGTTTAACTAGCCACAACATTTCGAGCATGGGAAATTCCCGCCTCGTAGAAAGTTTTTTTATATTGTATTATATTTTCTTACAGGGGTCCAACTAGACATGGTCATTCCTCGAACCAGTGAAATGTGTCTCCAATTTTGAGCTTCATGTAGGTCTCTCTCTCTCTATGCAAAATATACAAAAAATAAACTACAATGTATTTTAGCTATACAGTTCTTCCTAGACCTCACACATTAGGGGGAAACTGTTAACACTGGAAAATTGTACAAGAAAAGACGACATTATTTAATGTCAGGCAGAAGGATTTATAGGGCTAAGAAACATTATAGAATCTGGAAAGTATTTAAAAATCTCTAGGGTCTGAGAAAAAATCAAATTTGAGCAAGTCATAAATGCTTTTGCGCGCCAAAACCTTCAAGAAGAGTGCCTTTGCGTGCCTTTTGACTCGAAATGCATGCAATCCTGGGAGTGGCGGAAGTCACTTTCCAGGGCCACAAAAAGCACACTTCAGGATAGTGGTTTCACACTTGAAGCCTCCTAAGGACAACCACCAAAGCCTCCTTAGAAATCAAGGGAGAACACAATGGAATCATCCCCCTCTCTTGGGTCACCTTCCATAATGTAACAAGAGAGGGAAGGAGGATTTTAATTCTCCTATAAAAGGCCACCAAGAGATGAACAACTTGAGAGTACATTATTATGCTGGCCAGAATTGCCCCAAGCGATACCAACAGTGTGTGATCCAAAGCTGAGATATAGGGGACTCAATTGTTGGCCATCCAATAAGTTTAGTCCACCATAGTAGAGAGAGGCAGACTTTGCACCGAGGCAAGATTGGAAATAAGGACATCATTGCATCATGACTTAGAACACAAGTTCTAAGGGCCTTTTGGCAAGTGGGTTAAAGTTTCATCCTCATTTCCTACCAGAATTCAATAATAGGGGCATTGTAGTTGTTTGAATCTATTTAGATCTTTTATTTTTTATTTTTTTAAGTTTTAGTTTAATTTTATGTTTGAATATGCATGCTATTTCTCTATCTAGTATGTTTATTTTCTAGCATGTTCCACTAACTTGCTCGACTCCACTTCTTTTTCTGCCTTTGACCAATAAATTAAGAGGGTAAACAACACCCCTTGAGTTGGTGTGATTTCTTACATGCCTGCACCAAATATAGTAACACAACCATCATTTAAGCCCAATACCATATATCAAAAACTAAAACTGATCACTGTACAAAATCATTCAACCAATCACCGAATCAATGAATCAAACACCCAATCACTGATATTCAATCACATGCACCTAGTAGCATCATCAATACTCAATGCATCACTATTAATCCCATATAAACATGAATACTTCATTGACATACAACAAAAAAAAACTAAGACTGATTAAATCGATCAAACATATTATTCAACAAAAACCCTAACTTTCATATGCGCTTATCATGAAGAATTCCCGTGTGTATCCGTGTATGTACGGGCCTTACTAGAGACAAACCCGTGTACATATCTGTAATTACCAACTCATAGCTACGTTTCACTTTAGAACTACAAACATACCCATATCACAACATACACAGTAATAAAAATGTGTCATACCACATATCTAATCAACCCATAAGAAAATCTATTGTGAAACCAGCTCCAAAAATAGAAGAAAAGAGATATCAACGCCTTATAAATAAGCCACTTCGAGGGGGAAACCTCCAATACATTACATTAATGAACAATTCTTGGATGATACAAATTACAAAACCTCATTTCTATATATAGGAGTCCATGGGGCCACATTGTAATCCTACTGGGGCCACAATGTAATCCTAGCCGACCTAACAATAATAATTTGAGGGCACAATAATAACAATATGGGGGTTACAGGGGTACAATAATAACAATAAGGGGGTTACACTAACAACAATAAGGGACTATACTAGTAATATAGGGACCTAACATGCCCCTCTCCTTCAAAAAAGTGTTGTCCTCAACACTTGAGTAGCTCTGGGTGCTTCTGTATAAAATTCTCATCCTCCCATGTAGAATCTTCGGTGGGTAAGTTCTTCCACTTGATGAGATACTCTGAAATTGATCGATTCCGTAGCTGTCGAGTTCTTGTTTCCATGACCACTTCAGGTTCCAATATGATTTTTCCTTCCTCATCAAGTTCTGGCAATATTGTTTGAACTGGAAAATTTTCACCTATAACCTTCTTTAAGCATGAAACATGGAAAACTGGATGTACTCGCGAAGAAGCAGGAAGCTCCAATTTGTATGCCATAGTACCAATATTTTGCAACACCTTGTAAGGACCATAGTACTTTGGCGATAATTTATTATCTTTCTTAGCTTGCTTGAGGGACCTTTGTTTATATGGTTGTAGCTGTAAAAATACCCAATCTCCTACATCAAAACTTCTCTCACTGCGATGTTGATCTTCCTGTTGTTTCATTCGATTTTGTGCCAAATTCAGGTTATCCTTTAAGAGTTGGAGAACTTCTTGCTGATGCTCGATGTGATCTTCCACTGCTTGAACCTTAGAATTTTCTCTTAAATATGATGTGATGGATGGTGGATGATATCCATAAAGTGCCATAAATGGGGTCATTTTTGCTGCAGTATGGAAGGAAGTGTTATACCACCATTCGGCGAGAGGTAACCACTTGACCCATTGTGTTTGTTTATCAGATACAAAACAACGAAGATATCCTTCCAAAAATTTATTTACTATCTCGGTTTGACCATCAGATTGAGGATGATAAGATGAGCTATGAGCTAATTGAGTACCCAAACAAGAAAATAACTCCGTCCAAAAATTTCCAGTAAAAATGGGATCTCTGTCGCTCACAATAACCCTTGGGCTTCCATGTAGCTTTTGAAAATCGTCCATAAATGTAGTAGCAACTGTACTTGCTTTAAATGGATGAGATAATCCACAAAAGTGTGCATACTTGGTAAGTCTATCAACTACCACCATGATGACACTCTTTCCTTCGGACTTAGGTAAACCTGTGATAAAATCCATTGAAATCTCCTCCCAACGTTGACTTGGAATGGATAAGGGTTGTAGAAGTCCCGGGGTCTTAATTGTCTCAACTTTATTCTGCTGGAAAACCAAACATTCCGCCACAAACTTTTGAATATCAGATTTAAGGCCATCCCAAAAAAATTCTTTCTTCACCCTGTGGTATGTTTTTAAAAATCCTGAGTGTCCTCCTAAAGGAGAAGTGTGCAATTCCAAAAGAATCTTTTGTTTTAGTTGGGAATTCTTAGAAAGATATAAGTGATCTTTGTACCATAAGGAATCATTTTTCCAACTAAATGTATCAGATGTACTAGGATCTTGCTGCAACTTTTGAATGAGTGTCCACACTTCTTCGTCCTTCTTCCATTCATCCCTTGCTTCGGTTATCCAATCTGGTTGGATAATAGATATGGCACAAAGCAATGCTTCCACTTCTTCATTCTTTCTTGAGAGTGCATCTGCAACAACATTTAGCTTCCCTTTTTTGTATATTATTTCAAAGTCATAACCCAACATCTTTGTGACCCATTTTTGCTGCTCTTCTGAAGATAGACTTTGTTCCAAAAAGTGTTTAAGACTATCATGATCAGTTTTTACCTTGAAGTGTCTTCCCATTAGGTAAGTTCGCCATTTCTTTAGTGCATGCAGTATTGCTAACATTTCCTTCTCATAAATAGGTTTCTGTAAATACTTTCCTTTGATTGGACGACTTTCAAAAGCAATGGGCCTTCCTTCTTGCATTAAAACAACACCAATTCCATTTCCTGAGGCATCACATTCCACAATAAAGGTTTTTGTGAAGTCTGGCGTAGCTAAGACCAGTGCTAGTCACATTGCCTCTTTAAGATGTTCAAAGGCCTTAGTTGCTTCAGGAGTCCATGAAAATGCATCTTTCTTCAATAATGTTGTTAGAGGTGCTGCTATTCTCCCATAATTCTTAAAAAAATTGCGATAATACCCTGTTAACCTGAGAAATCCTCGCAACTGCTTTATGGTTGTGGGGACTTTCCATTCCTTAATGGCTTTAATTTTGTTAGGGTCTACCTTAACACCCTCATGAGATACAATATGACCCAGATATTCCACCTCTTGCACTCCAAAGAAACATTTGGATGTTTTTGCATATAATTGTTTCTCCTGCAATAGTTTGAGCACCCTGTCAACATGTTGAACATGATCCTTCCAAGACCTTTTGTAGATTAGTATATCATCAAAAAATACTAGCACAAATTTTCTAAGGAAGGGTTTGAAAATGGAATTCATCAACCCTTGAAATATAGAAGGTGCATTGGTAAGGCCAAAAGGCATGACCAAAAATTCATAATGACCTTCATGAGTTCGAAATGTTGTTTTCGAAATATCTTCAGTCTTCATTCTAATTTGATGATATCCTGAATGAAGATCCAACTTGGTAAAATAAATTGCTCCAAGTAATTCATCCAGTAATTCATCAATCACAGGAATGGGAAATTTATCTTTAATGGTGACCTTATTGAGCTCCCTATAATCCAGACACATGCGCCATGATCCATCCTTCTTGTGTACCAATACTACAGGAGCAGAGAAAGAACTTTGACTAGGTTGAATTATACCAGCCTCTAACATTTCTGCAATCATACGTTCAATTTTTCTCTTTTGGACATAAGGATATATATAAGGCCTGTTTTTTGGAGGAACGCTTCCTAGAATCAAATGATTAGCATGATCATGATCATGAATAGGTGGGAGCCCTTTGGGAGTTTCAAACACGTTGGAAGGATTGTCCAAGACTTTTTGGAGGTTTGAAGAAATAGATGATTTTGGTGTTGGAACTTCTAGTGAGCATAATTGTTGAATTACACCTCATTGTTATTTCTTTAGAAGCTTTGTAATGACATCAGAGCTTATTATCTTTCCCAGCTTACATGCAATTCCCTGTAATTTTACTTCCTTTCCTTTTGAAAAAAAATTTCAAGAAAATTTCTTGAAAATTAAAAGCTACCGTCCCCAAAGACTGTAACCATTGTACTCCTAGTACAACATCAGCACCTCCCATAGGAATGGAAAGCATTGGACTATTCAATACATATTCCCCCATGGTTAGCTTGATATTATGGCATTTTCCAAAGAAATTTATATTTCCTCCCTTTGCAACCATCACTTGACATTCTGGTGCTGGGTATAGGAAACAATTCAATTCCTTGGCTACTTTATAATGAATAAAATTATGGGTACTACCTGAATCAATCAAAACTATTACCTTTTTCTTCTTGGTATGTCCTTCTATCTTAAGAGTTTGAGGAGTGGTAATTCCTGCCAATGCATTACACGATATGGTCAGACTCATTTATTCCTCTTCTAGGTTTGGTTGGTGGTGTATATCCTCTTCTTTTGAAGATTCTTGTTCATTTTCTTCTTCTTCTTCACAATATATGTAAAATAATTTCTTCTCCGCACACTTATGACCTTTAGTGTATTTACTATCAAAACTGTAGAAAATCACTTTTGCTCTTTTTTCTTCCAATTGTAGTGGTTTCAACCTTGTAGGTTGTGCAAATCTAGGATTAGCAACACTTACCTCTTTATAGAAGTGATTGTTAGGCTTCCTTGTCGCCATAATTTTACATTCAATTTTTCTGGCCAACCTGAATGCCTTCTCCAATGAATCAAGTTCCAAAATGTGAACTTCATGTTGGATGTTATCCTTTAAATTACCTATGAAGAGATCAATTTTGTATTGCTCTGAAATATCAGTTACCCTTATATTCAATTTTTGGAAGTCCTCAATGTGCTCCCCCACTAAACCCTTTTGTTTGAGATTTATCAATTGGCTAAAGAAGGTGTTGCTCTTCGTATCCTCATAATGTGCTATCATTTCCTCTGTAAAAATTGACCAAGTGACAATTTTTTTACGGGAGCAAAGCCATTGATACCATACAAATGTATTTTGTTCTAAATGTAAAGGTGCAATGCGTACCTTTTGTGTGTTTTTCACATTATGGAGATCAAAATATTGCTCCATCTATAGTATCCATGTTATAGGATCCTTTCCATCAAACTTCCTCATATCCATTTTTGGAATATGGTGGTTCTTCCCTCCAACAGTAGAGTTTATGAAATCATGATTAACATTTATTTTGTTCTCATCATGAGTTTCCTCTACTATCTTTTCACCATTAGGAAACTTGTATCAAATTTCCCAAACCTTCGATCTCTACTTTTAGATCATTCTTCATGTTTTCCATGTTGTCTTTCATTTTTTCATCGATCTTAGCTTCCATGTCATCCATCTTAGCTTCCATGCCCACTTCCATGCCATCCATCTTAGCTTCCAAACCATTCATCTTAGCTTCCATGCCTTTCTTCAAACCATCCATCTTATTTTCCATGCCTTTCTTCAAAACTTCCATTTCATTTTTTTCTTATTCTTTGCGAGAGAGAAATTTGTTGCACTTGCTCTTGTAATTTTGATATGTCATGTTGCCATTCTTCGTCTTCATGTGTCATAGTAGAGCCTTCTAAAGGCTTAATGGGTGTTGAATTATTTTTAGGGGCCATTCTAGTATTCAATACTGATATCTATTATACAATATTTCCTTGGAATCAATTCAACTTGATTCTTCAAACAAGACTTATGCAATTCGGAAAAAAAATACACACCTTTTACTTGATTTTGAGGAGCTCGATATTGAAATTGAATTATCTCTATAATTGCGGATCCTAAATATTTGAAATTAAGCCCTATAGTATCCCTCTGAAGCTTCTTTCGAATGCCACAGGTCTGATCTGATTTGGATTCTTCAAGGCAAAGTTATGTCCAATCTCCCACAATGACCCAATTTTGGACTAGTTCAGTAAAGAGAACTTGTACGACTTGCCACGTGTCACTTTTTTCCTCATTTGGCTGTGAAATTGATAGAAAAAAACTAAAGTCTATTTAATTTTGGCCAACTTTTACAGAATTCCAATCTAATGCTCAGAGAGAGAGCTATAAATATTTTCCCACGATCACCTCTTTGAGATGAAATTCAGAAGCCTCAAAATGCCATAACTTCCATAGATCATATCTCCGAAAATATTGTGAACCAATATCTGAAATTTTGTGAAAATGTTCCTTAGGATGTTGGATTCGCACTCTAAAAATTTCAGCTTCTGAACCTTTTTAGAAAAAAATTTATTACGAAAATACTGCGATGACCTATTTAGGTTAAATTCAGGAGCCTGCAAAATGACCTAACTTGTATAGATCATATCTCCAAGAATATTGTGAACCAAGGTCTAAAATTTTGTGAAGCTGTTCCTCAGGATTTTGGCTTCGCACTCTAAAATTTTTAGATTCTGAACCTTTTTAGAAAAAAATTTATAGAAAAAATTCCACGCTGACCTGTTTGGAGCAGCAAAACCCTAGAATCTCAAACCTCTGATACCAAATGTTGTGAAACCAGCTCCAAAAATAGAAGAAAAGAGATATCAACACCTTATAAATAAGCCACTTCGAGGGGGAAACCTCCAATATATTACAGTAATGAATAGTTCTTGGATGATACAAATTACAAAACCTCCTTTCTATATATAGGAGTCCATGGGGCTACATTGTAATCCTAGTGGGGCCACAATGTAATCCTAGCTGACCTAACAATAATAATTTAAGGGCACAATAATAAAAATATGGGGGTTACAGGGGTACAATAATAACAATAAGGGGGTTACACTAAAAAAAATAAGGGACTATACTAGTAATATAGGGACCTAACAAAAGCATATAATACATAGTCATTTTAGGTCTAATGATCTTGATCTAGCATTGTATTACTGGGTGCTAACTTATTTGAGATCAACACTCATTAATAATCCATACCATGCAATCATACTTTATATCTAAGTATTAATAAATTACCCTCACACATGCATGAACAAACACTTGGATCTTCATTTCCTTATATAACTTAGACTTTAGCTAATACCATGTGTTAAAACCACACTAATGCCGATGGTATTATTTTACGGGATCAAATATTCGTTGACATGATCATTACTATGGGCTAATACCATGGTAAATATCCTTGGTATTTAGTAAACCATAGTTCACAAACTATACACACATTTTCTTCTTCATACCCTTGTGTTTATGAGACTTTGCTTCACCGAAACTGTGTATACAATACTTCTCTTTACACGGCTTTACTTCATAGAACTTGCGTATATGCGACTTCTCTTCATCATACCTGCATATGTACATGGATTTGCTTCACAAAACCTACATATACTTCCTTAAACTTTACCTAATTGATTCCTTTGTCACTGGTTGGTATTTCTTTCTCTATCACATATGAACTAGCCTATAGGTACTTCTTCTTGACATGTACATCAAGTAGGTTGCTATCAAAAGACAACTAATCGAGTAGGTTTCCATCAAGGACAAAATACTAGTCATAATTCCAACAATACAGGATAAATTATGGGTGGTAAGAACCCTTGGGAGGTCCCTTGTTAAAGAATGCATCCATCACTATGATTTCAAGATTGAGAATAGAAAAATTCAAGGGGGTTTAATAAGGAAATTTTAAGTTGAGTTGGAGAGCACTATTATAAAGAATAAAGTGTGGAGGATTATAAAATTTGAGGGAGTCTTTGACAAGTTTTTAAATTGTGGGAGTCTTTGAAAAGTTTTTAAATTGTGTTATCTTTGTGGTATGCACAAAAAATCTACATAGAGGAAAATAAAATCCATTAGAGAAAAGAGAGGAAGGATCATGGGTTTGTTTAGTAGGCCACTGGAGGGGCCTACTATCATCAACTCTTTTGATTAGAATGCCAATGAAGAATTCTTGTAACGTCAAATTTTCTTACCATATTTTTAGTGTTATATTGTTTCACTTTTGATAGTATGTATTCTTTCCACACTTTCGTTGTTGTATTCATCCTTAAAATTTTATTGGTAAAGATATTTGGAATTCTCATTGTTTGTATTTTAATGTGTAAATATTATTATATTTCAATTGTAATTGCATATTCAATATTTATGATTTTTCTTGGATTTTTATTAACTCCTTTCTCCATTATTTGGATATTTACATCCAATAATTTCTCTATTTCACTAGTAATAATGATTGTTCCTTTATCAATCAATGGCACCTTATTGGTAAGTTTCTCTGACTTATTCAACAATTTCTACTTATCATTCATTAACTTGTATGAGTAATATTTGATTACGAATCTCTCATTACAGTCATTTTCGATTGGGATAAGCACAGAGCAAATCTTGTATGCCTTGGTGAGGTGGTCATCTATATGGATAGTTGGCAAGAAAGTGGGGTCACTCAAATGATGGTACAACTGCAACAAGAGTTAAAGGAGAAGGCAGTGGCCTTGGAAAGGCCCCAAGCAGTTGTCCAAGACTACGAGGAAGAAATACCACCGTCCTTACCATTGCTAAAGCCAACACCATGACTAAAACCACCTTTTTAAGCTCACTTTCCATAGACATTTCTCTAGTGTAGATTGGTGACTTTGAAAAAACATACCAGAGGCATTAGTTCCAAGATCCTAAAGAAAATGGGCTATGATGAACAAAGATTATGAAATTCAAGGAATTCTAAACTCCATTATAGCTACACAGAGGCCAATCATAATGGACTAGAATTTGATGGAAAAATGGAAAGGCCCATCACCATGAATACCATTCTGTAAAACCAAAGACATGTTGGTGTTGGCCTATTCATAAGGAGAAGTAGCAACAACAAATGAAGGTAGTAGTCCACTATCATCTTAGCCTTCTTGTCTAAGAATCTTACCATATCAAGAATGGAATATCTTTGTACTAGTTCTTAGCATGGTTACACACTCAAGTGATTGAAATATCTCATATAAAGACAAAATATATATGATAATCACACAAATTATAGAAAATTAGTCTTATGCTACCATTACAGTGTAAAAGACTCCATGACTCAACTATCTTTTGCAAAATTTTAAAGGAAAAGTGCACAACTAATTTCAGTTGCTTAACTGAAATTGAGAACAATGCTACATTCACTTAACTACAAATTCAGTGAATTTTCAGACCTCATACTAACTGCAATAATGGAAAATATCACAGCTTAGCATCTTTCAAATTTTTTGAGACTCTACTATCATTGGGTATTTTGAAGGTCACACAATTGCATTCAACTTCTAGGAATCGATTGCTTGCATCTTGATGTTCCTACATGCTAAGGTCAAGACAAATTTAATTCTCAGGAATATTTTTAAGAAAATTATGTTTATATTGCACACAAAGCAATATGCACAAGAGTAGCAAAGAAGAAACAATCATATTGCAGCTAAAGATGTAATAATTTGAATATGTAGGAAAAAAAAACATTTTTGGCATTTATAATAGATGAACACATGCCAAAAATTATTCGTAATATTTTATAAGCTTCTTCAGGAATCTTTATCATTAGTTTTCTGGGGTAAAAATAGAAATTTTCAACTATTATTAAGTATATTTTATTGCTGAAATAAATTTCTGGGTTTTAACCCTAGGGTAAATCAATCATTTTCCATTGCAAGTAGTTTCCATATCGTTGATAACAGAGAGGTAGATAACATTAAGGGGATCAATACATTTCTTGATGTCTATTGATGTAGCTTCACATGCATCAATAAGGTGGCTAACAAATTTTCAAGAAATGTATTTGGATGATCAAAAGCAAGGTTGGATAACTTAGTAGACACGCTCTAGACATCCATTAAAAACATACTCTTTATTCGTCAAATACTAATGGTGCCAATTTTAGACTAGAGTATTAGCCCAATAAGGATCCCCTCCTTTCCAAAACATCAAAACATTCATTGATTTTTTCCTTAGGTGTAACATTGAAGATAGGGATAAGATGGCAGATTTTTATATGGATAATTTAATACTGCTTGCTATGAATGTGTGGGACCCCAACTCTTAGCTAGGTGATGTGAAATTTATCTCTTTAGCCTCCTAGATGGTATTCACTAACTATCAGAGGGAAAAGACAGTAGAGATCCTTGTACAATGCAGAGGGAAAATACCCAATAGCCTCTCTAAATATAGAGTCCTCTATCCAACATTGAGATAGAGAGCAAATTTACAACTTCCACAATGAATCTGTGTTGGTAAGTGGACTACAAGTCCATTTATGGATCATAAAGTATAGAAGTAGATGCATCATTGACTGTGACTCAACTGCTAAAACTATGAAGAGAACATTGTAGGCCTGAACATGGGCAAAGCAGGAAGAGAAAGATTGGAAGACTTAAGATAAACGATGTTGAGATTCGAGAAGAGAAAAAAAAATTGAAAGAGAAGGTCCAAATGTTCAACCGGAGGATGGAAAAGATGGAGAAGCACTTTAAGACCTCTACCAAACTATTTCCATTACTAAAGAATAAGTTTTGAGGAATGTAAAGATTATCTCATTACAGTCATTGTCAATTGGGATAATCATAGAGCGAAGCTTGTATGCCTTGTGTTGGGAAAAATACTGAGAGGGGGGGGGGGGTGAATCAGTATTTAGTGCAGACTGAAAACTTTTTACTTTTTCTTTATCTAAAACCCATACGCTACTTTACTGAAGCCAACTCGCGTATACACACGGATATCCTTAATAAAAATCGTGTATTTACAGAGATCTTATTATGCTGATAATTCTTTGCTTAGATCATTGCATCATTCATTTATTAGATGTTTAGTAAACAGTAAACATGTGCAATAAGAATAGAATAAATCGTCACACATAAGCAACACACATGAACGCCAGGATTTAAGGTGGAAACCCAATTCGGGAGAAAACCACTGCTGCTGTCGTCTCAGTCTTCAATATTTTATTATAAAGAAAACATTGTACAACCATGTACTGGCGCAGACTCATACCAGCACGTAGGCACCCACCTGCAGAAGGCTACAACCTTCTCTCGTTTACCAACCTCTCCTGGAAGGGAGCTACAACCCCCTACTCTCATTTACTAGCCTCTCCTAGAAGGGAGATACTACCCCCTGCTCTCGTTTACCAGCTACCACTGGAAGGGAGCTACAACCCCCTCACTAAAGGCTTCGACCCTCAGCACCATTGTGGACCACGTTTCATCAATTTTCAAACTGGATCCAACAACTTCCATACAACACAACTTGTAGGCCTCTTTTCATCATATTTTCAAACTGGACCCACTCCACACATTTAAGCTCAACATACATCAAACTGAAACTTATAACCCCATCAATTCATTCATTGAATCATCAACCATAATCAACAGCATATTCATCATTCAAACAACCCAGTTCTGTATGAATACATCATTGACAGATAACAGTAAAACAACAAAATAGATCAGACATTTCATTCCACTTACTTCAGCAAACCCTAGATTCCATACGCGCTTTTACTTCACTGAACCTGCGTATGTACGTGTTTTCTCAGAAACCAACTTGCGTATACTTCTATGCATTCTTTAGAAAACCTTAACTTCCCATACACGCTTTTCCTTAGGCAGACCCGCATATACACACGCTTTTACTAAAGCGAACCTGCGTATACATCTGTAACTTTTCAGGACTATGCAGCTCTTCAGATCAGATAAACAACTTAGATTTCATCCTTCACTTCAGAAAGTATTTCGCCTCATCTCAGATCTAAACATTCCATGAACAAATCTAGGAAATACATATACATTTCAGATCTAGAGATCCCTCTTCATCGTTTTCTTCATAGGTGCATCACTAATTCAGATCTATCAATAAAGAACAAAGTTCATCCATGCAGATATACTTCAGAGTTAATTATTTATTAAAAACCAGACACTTGCACACTTTCACTATTATTCTCTTCTCCTTTTGTAGGTTTAGCCTTTATCAATACCATGAGTCAAATCCACTCAACATCCGATGGTATTCCTAGACGGGATCAAATAGATAATCCAGCACTCAATACAATGGGTCAATACCATGGTTAAGTCCCCTGGTTTTATAAATTTAGAGCGCAATAGGGCATACGTGACTTGGCACGTACTTTTCCGCGTACATACGCTACTTCTCCTTATCGAACCCGCGTATTCATTGTGACATACTTTGTTCAACATTATTCTGGCACTTTCTGAATTCCTTTCTTCTGCTACTTCTGAACTGATCTGTAGATATATCAGAGTTACATCATTAACAACTCATCAAGTCAGTTTCCATCAAGGACAACTTCATCAAGAAGGTTCCATCAAAGTCAACACATTGTATCACATTGCCAACAGTCTCCCCTTTAATTCATCAAGTAGGTTTCCATCAAGGACAACTTCATCAAGTATGTTTCCATCAAGTACAATACGTTTCCATCAAGAACAACTTCATCAAATAGGTTGCCATCAAGGATAACACATTGCATCATATCGCCAATAGTCTTATTTCATCAAGTAGGTTGCCATTAAGGACAACACATGCCAACAATCTCCCCCTTTGGACTTGATGGCAACCATGATGGTGTTTGATCACCACAACAGATAGATACATTGATTATAACCATTATGCAAACACCATGATATTCTCCCCCTATTCAAACACCATGATACTCTCCCCCTTTGACATCAAGGGCAAAGGGTGGATCAAAATAAAAACAAGGTTTTTCTTCCCTTGTATAAAGAAGAGCTCTGTAGATCTGATGTGCACTGAAGTTATCATGCTCCCCCTAAGTTCATGCTGAATCTTCAAACATATTTTTCCATGAAGTACATGACTCTATGATCTTTCCTATCACCAAAGACTCATACTGACATCAGTGATCCAACCAAGTGGATTTACATATGTGACACAAGAATCCAACCAAGTGGGTTTACACATTTTGACTCAACTACCCAACTAAGTGGGTCTACAGATTTGACAAAATATTACAAATTACATCGTAGTTCATAGCCTTTTCTTCAAATTACACATATGACTTTTTATAACCAATATCAAAAATACCTCAAGAGAGATCGTATTTCAGAATCATCATAATGCCAACAATGCATTACATTCAGCAAGGCTAATGCTCCCCCCAAAACTGTGCATCCAATGCATCCTTTCCATATGACCAAAATTCCTCCTTAGCTTGTGCAACAGCATCAAAGATACCAAACAACACTGCAGCTGTGCTGAAAAATGCTGACCCCAAGTAAAATTTGTCAGCAACTAACCATACACGGTTTTCTTTGTATAAACTTGCGTATATACGCGACTGTCTTTCAGGAAACCTGCGTATCCAATTTAATCTTATGAATTTAAGCAGTTCTGATTTTATGCATGGCAGAGACTACTCCCAGCTTCCGTCTGAGATATTCGAATGCTTCCCTGGGATATATGAGAGAAGAAAGATAGGACAATGTAGCTATGTTTTCAAGTGTCATCCAACATTTGTAGCATAAGTGCATCAGTAACCAGGCCTTCAGACTTTTTGCAGCACCAACAAATTCTTCCCAATAGGAATTATCATACCAGAACAACTTCTTCAGTAGACAATATGTGTCAAGCAATCATCCATGTGATTTGTTATCACCAAGATCTTCATGATTTATCTTTAATCAAATTTGTGTAGGAATTATGTATATAAGATCTCAATTGTGTCACAAGTCATCAGCACCAAACTCTGCATGATCTATCCTTACTCTGAATTATAAGACTTCCATCTTATCCATGTGTGAAAACAAAAGATATTCTTCAGCAAAAAGCAATTAGGGTTCATCCATAATCTCATCATAAGAAACCATGTATCATGTCATCATCATTTGAGCAAGAACGAAGGAATAATCAGATACAATGCCAACAATGCAATAATTAGTTGTTAGAATGATGCTCCCCCTGAACTTGTGTTCCTGATCTTTGGCTCTCTTACTATTTTTCTTATCAGAAAAGCATACGCTACTGTCTCTAGCAGAACTCACGTGTATACGCAGCTTTTGTTTACGAAACCTGCGTATGGAAAGTGAAATACTGAAAATTTCACTCCTTCATCTCGCCCTGAACTTAAGCCACCTGTACTTGCCTTCTTCACATCAGATGCACTGTTAGAAATAAACATACCCAGAATTACCAAACCAGCCATGGGAATCACCATACATTGCTCCCCCTGTGATGATACATTATTAATCCCTATAATGTATCTCACATCATTCTGCAATCATTATGAGAAGTAGGCTTTAGAAGCGGATGAATGCAATAGGATTATTATCCCCTACGTTTTTGACTGGTCCTCCTTCCTTTTCTAGCTTTGCTTGAACTTTCTTATTGTGTGCTGAAAATTATCCAATTTCTCAGATCTGTTCATCATGCATTATTTTTCTACATGTACATACTTATTACAAGCATAACATCTTATGTGACTAGAAAAGTAATCATAAGGATCATAGTATGTTTTTCTATTCTTTCTTCTATTGCAATCAGCTGCTTTATGACCATACTTGCTACATGAAAAACAACATCCCTTGAAGAAACCAGAGTACCTTTCTATGTAGAATCTATTTGTTTGTGACTGAAACAATCTTCTTCTACAATTGGCTGCAACATGCCCATAATTATGACATTTAAAGCATTCAACATTATTGATCAAAGGAGGGAATGATTTCTTTTGAGATTTCATGATTGTCAGTTGACCTTTTGTTTCTTTCAACACATCAGGTTTTGCATTAATATCCTTTGAATATTTAACACTTTCTTGTGAACTAGATTCTCCTTTAACAGTTTCATGAAAACCAAGACCAAATTTAATAGAAGGAGACCTTTGACTACTAAGAATATTATCCAGAATCTTAGTACAATCTTGAAACCTCAAGAGTTAATCCTTTTCTTCTAATTTACCTTTTAGAATGTTTACCTCAACCTCCAATTTTTGGCATTGCCTCTTCATACTTTCTTCGACCCTTCTTCCTTCTTCTACTTGATCATTCAGTTTTAAAATCTCTTCTTTCAACCCATTTTCTTGTTCTTCAAAAATTTGTAGAAGTTCTTCATTCTTCTTATTTGATTTTTCTAGATCTGTTTTGAGCGAGATGATTTCTGCTTCATGTCCTTCTTTTTCAAATGATTGTAGAAGTTCTTCATTCTTCTTATTTGATGCTTCAAGATCTGCTTTTAGAGAGATGGTTTCTGCTTCAAGTCCTTCACTGTGATTGGTTACTTTGTCCTGCAGTCTTTGATACATTTCTATCTGTCCCTTCATTGTTTCTATCTGTTCATTCATACTAGAGATCACATCTTTGTATATAGATTCCTTCGTTTTAAATTGATCCCAATAATTACTTTCATCATTGATCTGGAGATTTGCTTCTAGACTTATACTGTTACTTTCACTATCTTCATCATTGCATGCACAAGAAAGTAAATCACAAGAACAACAATCAATACCTGTTTCATCTTCTTTATTTTCTGCTGCACATGTTTTCTGAGGTATGTTCTTTCTTTGAGTAGCCTTCTTCTTTTGCTTCCTTCCCATGAGCACTTTCAGATCTTGGTCAGAATCTTCTTCATCTTCAATTGACATTTAATTATTATCTTCATTTGTATAATAACTCCTTCCCTTTTCAAATTGTTTCCCTTTATCATGATTTTCTTCATAAGGACATTTAGCAGCATAATGACCAACTCTTCCACAAGTAAAACACTTGAAGGGAATCTTACCTCTGAATCTTCCAGTACCTGGTTGGAGTCTTCTCAAAAAATTTGCTTCTTCTTCTTCTGATATATAACTTGATTCCTTGACGACTTCCTTTTCTTTTCCTTTTGCACATTCCTTAAAGGAAACTTCTTTGATTTGAGAGGGACCTTCTTTTCTCATTTCAAAAGCAGTTAGAATACCATGTAGTTGAACAATAGTAAGAGTTTGCAGATCTTGCCTTTCTTCAATAGCCGATACTTTTGACTCAAATTTTGAAGTCAAAGATCTTAAGACTTTTTCCACCAGAGTAGTATCGGTTATGGTTTCACCCAAACTTCTCATACGATTTACAATATTATCTAGACGTAAAAAGAAACTAGCAATACTCTCATCACTATGCATCCTTAAATTTTCATATTCAATTCTAAGAGTTTGGAGTTTTGCACTTTTTACCTTTGTATCTCCTTCATATCTTAGAATGATTTTGTCCCATATTTATTTTGCTGAATTTAGCTGCATCACTTTAACAAATTCTGATTCAGACATGCTTCCTAATAAAACATTGACTACTTTGGCATTGATTTCATATTTCTTCCTTTCTGCTGCATCAGTAAGAATAGTTGCCAGATACTGATAACATTCTTCCATGATTTCCCATACTACTGCACCAAGACTTTGAAAATATGCTTTTGTTCGTATCTTCCATAATAACAGATTACTTCCATTGAATAGAGGTGGCTTTAGAGACAATACTCCTTCATGACTTCCCATTGCGATGGATCTCCTTCAAGCGATCAAGCTTCTGCAGAAGAACCTGCTCTGATACCAATTGTTGGGAAAAATACTAAGAGGGGGGGGGGGGGGTGAATTAGTATTTAGTGCAGACTGAATTTTTTTTACTTTTTCTTTCTCTAAAACCCATATGCTACTTCACTGAAGCCAACTTGTGTATACACGCAGATACACTTAATAAAACTCACGTATTTACAGAGATCTTATTATGCTGATAATTCTTTGCTTAGATCATTGCATCATTCATTCATTAGATGTTTAGTAAACAGTAAACATGTGCAGTAAGAACAGAATCAATCATCACACATAAGCAACACACATGAACACCAGGATTTAAGGTGGAAACCCAATTCGGGAGGAAACCACCGCTGCCATCGTCTCAGTCTTCAATATTTTATTATAAAGAAAACATCGTACAACCATGTACTAGCACAGACTCATACTAGCATGTAGGCACCCACCTGTAGAAGGCTACAACCTTCTCTCGTTTACCAGCCTCTCCTGGAAGGGAGCTACAACCCCCTGCTCTCGTTTACCCGCCTCTCCTGGAAGGGAGCTACTACCCCCTGTTCTCATTTACCAGCTACCACTGGAAGGGGGCTACAACCCCCTCACTGAAGGCTTCGACCCTCAACACCATTGTGGACCACATTTCATCAATTTTCAAACTGGATCCAACAGCTTCCATACAACACAACTTGTAGGCCTCTTTTCATCAAATTTTTAGATTGGACCCACTCCACACATTTAAGCTCAACATACATCAAACTGAAACTTATAACCCCATAAATTCATTCATTGAATCATCAACCATAATCAACAGCATATTCATCATTCAAACAACCCAGTTCTGTATGAATACATCATTGACAGATAACAGTAAAACAACAAAACAGATTAGACATTTCATTCCACTTACTTCAGCAAACCCTAGATTCCATACGCACTTTTACTTCACTGAACCTGCGTATGTATGCACTTTCTCAGAAATCAACTTGCGTATACTTCTGTGCATTCTTTAGAAAACCTTAACTTCCCATACACGCTTTTCCTTAGGCAGACCCGCGTATACATGCGCTTTTACTAAAGTGAACCTGCGTATACATCTGTAACTTTTCAGGACTATGCAGCTCTTTAGATCAAATAAACAACTTAGATTTCATCCTTCACTTCAGAAAGTATTTCGCCTCATCTCAGATCTAAACATTCCATGAAAAGATCTAGGAAATACATATACATTTCAGATCTAGAGATCCCTCTTCATCGTTTTCTTCATAGGTGCATCACTAATTCAGATCTATCAATAAAGAACAGAGTTCATCCATGCAGATATACTTCAGAGTGAAGTATTCATTAAAAAATAGACACTTGCACACTTGCACTATTATTCTCTTCTCCTTTTATAGGTTTAGCCTTTATCAATACCATGAGTCAAAACCACTCAACATCCGATGGTATTACTAGACGAGATCAAATAGATAATCCAGCGCTCAATACAATGGGTTAATACCATGGTCAAGTCCCCTGGCTTTATAAATTTAGAGCGCAATAGGGAATACGCGACTTGGCAC
This sequence comes from Pinus albicaulis, assembly GCA_034641835.2. NCBI lineage: Eukaryota > Viridiplantae > Streptophyta > Pinopsida > Pinales > Pinaceae > Pinus > Pinus albicaulis. The sequence continues at coordinate 700,698,575 of CM076578.1, forward strand.
GTACTTTTCCGTGTACATATGCTACTTCTCCTTATCAAACCCGCGTATTCATTGTGACATACTTTGTTCAACATTATTCTGGCACTTTCTGAATTCCTTAAGTCTGCTACATCTGAACTGATCTGTAGATATATCAGAGTTACATCATTAACAACTCATCAAGTCAGTTTCCATCAAGGACAACTTCATCAAGCAAGTTCCATCAAAGTCAACACATTGTATCACATTGCCAACAGTCTCCCTCTTAATTCATCAAGTAGGTTTCCATCAAGGACAACTTCATCAAGTATGTTTCCATCAAGTACAATACGTTTCCATCAAGAAAAACTTCATCAAATAGGTTGCCATCAAGGACAACACATTGCATCATATCTCCAATAGTCTTATTTCATCAAGTAGGTTGCCATCAAGGACAACACATGCCAACACCTTGGTGAGGTGGTCATCTAGGTGGATAGTTGGCAAGAAAGTGGGTTCACTCAAATGATGGTACAACTGCAACAAGAGTTAGTGGAGAAGGAGGTGGCCTTGGAAAGGCTCCAAGTAGCTGTACAAGACTACGAGGAAAAAATACCACCTTCCTTTCCATTTCTAAAGCCAACACCATGAATAAAACCACCTTTTTAAGCTCACTTTCTATAGACATTTTTCTAGTGCAGATTGGGGACTTTGAAAAAGCATACCAGAGGCATTAGTTCCAAGATCCTAAAGCGAATGGGCTAGTGCTTAGCATGGTTACACACTCAAGTGATGGAAATTTCTCATATAAATACCAACTATATATGATACTCACACGAATTATACCAATTAGTCTTATGCTACCATTACAGTGTAAAAGACTCCATGACTCAACTATCTTTTGCAAAATTTTAAAGGAAAAGTGCACAACTAATTTTAGTTGGTTAACACAAACACCAAAGTTGGATAAGTCCACTAGTTTGGTGGTCAATGGGAAATAAGTTAGTGATGGTAATAGTGTTGAGACACTAGATGTGAAGTTTAGCCCTTGTCTCTAGTGACTACGTTAAGCCCTATTCAAAGGTTCAACGTTGAGTTGGATCTACTTCGGAAGTTAACAAATGGAAGAAGAAGTCCTACAGAGTATGACATCTCTAAGAGGGCTTCAAATATCTAAATAAATAGGCTCTAAACCTGTTGATTTGAGAAGAAGGAAATTTTGAAGCTAATAGCTTGAAACATTGTAGCGGCATCTAAATATTCATATTCAAAATAGAAACAGAAACATTTTTGTCATTTATAATAGATGAACTCATGCCAACAATTAATCGTAATATTTTATAAGCATATTCAGTAATATTTATCATCAGTTTTATGGGGTAAAAATATACATTTTTCAACTATTATAAAGTTTATTTTATTGCTGAATAAATTTCTGGGTTTTAACCCTAGGGTAAATCAATTGTTTTCCATTGCAATTAGTTTCCAAATCGTTGATAAGAGAGAGGTAGAAAACATTAAGGGGATCAATACATTTCTTGATGTCTATTGATGCAGCGTCACAGGCATCAATAAGGCGGCTAACAAAGTTTCAAGAAATGTATTTGGATGATCAAAGGCAAGGTTGGACAAAGTAGTAGGCACACTCTAGACATCCATTAAAAGCATAGTTTTTATTCATCAAATACTAATGGTGCTAATTTTAGACTAGAGTATTAGCCCAACAAGGATCCCCTCCTTTCCAAAACATCAAAACATTCATTGACTTTTTCCTTAGGTGTAACATTCAAGATATGGATAAGATGGAAAAATTTTATATCGATAATTTAATACTGCTTGCTATGAATGTGTGGGACCCCAAATCTCAGCTAGGTGATTTGAAAATTATTTCTTTAGCCTCCTGGATGATAGTCACTAACTATCAGAGGGAAAAGACAGTAGATATCCTTGTACAATGCAGAGGGAAAAGACCCATTAGCCTCTTTAAATACAGAGTCCTCTATCCAACATTGAGATAGAGAACAAATTTACAACTTCCACAATGAATCTTTGTTGGTAAGTGGACTACAAGTCCATTTATGGATAATAAAGTATAGGACCAGTTGCATCCTTGATTGTGACTCAGCTGCTAAAAATATGAAGAGAACATTGCGGGCCTAAACATGGGAAAAGCAGGCAGAGAAAGATTGGAAGACTTAAGAGACAATGATGTTGAGACTCGAGAAGAGAACAAGCACTTGAAAGAGAAGGTCCAAATGTTCAACTGGAGGATGGAAAATATGGAGAAGCACTTTGATACCTCTACCAAATGATTTCCATTACTAAAGAAGAAGTTTAGATGAATGTAAAGATTCTCTCATTACAGTCATTGTCGATTGGGATAAGCACAATGTGAAGCTTGTATGCCTTGGTGAGGTCATCATCTACATGGATAGTTGGCAAGAAAGTGGGTTCACTCAAATGATGGTACACCTGCAACAAGAGTTAGTGGAGAAGGAGGTGGCCTTGGAAAGGCTCCAAGACTGTCCAAGACTACGAGGAAGCAATACCACCTTCCTTGCCATTACTATAGCCAACACCATGACTAAAACCACCTTTTTAAGCTCACTTTCCGTAGACATTTCTCTAGTGAATATTGGTGACTTTGAAAAATCATACCAGAGGCATTAGTTCCAAGATCCTAAAGAAAATGGGCTATGATTAACAAGGATTAGGATATTTAAGGAATTCTAAACTCCATTATAGCTACATAGAGGAAAATCATAATTGACTAGACTTTGATGGAAAAATGGAAAGGCCCATCACCATCAAGACCATTCTGTAAAACCAAAGAGATGTTTGTGTTGGCCTATTCATCAAGAGAAGTAGCAAAAACAAATGAAGGTAGTAGTCCACTATCATCTTAGCCTTTTTGTCCAAGAACCTTACCATATCAAGAATGGAATGTCTTTGTACTAGTGCTTAGCATGGTTACACACTCAAGTGATGGAAATATCTCATATAAATACTAACTATATATGATAATCACACAAATTATACCAATTAGTCTTATTCTACTATTACAGTGTAAAAGACTCCATGACTCAAATATCTTTTGCAAAATTTTAAAGGAAAAGTGCACAACTAATTTCAGTTAGTTAACAAAAATACCAAAGTTGGATAAGTCCTCTAGTTTGGTGGTCAATGGGCAATAAGTTAGTGATGGTAATAGTGTTTAGACACTAGATGTGAAGTTTAGCCCTTGTCTCTAGTGACTACGTTAAGCCCTATTCAAAGGTTCAAGGTTGAGCTGGATCTACTTGAGAATTTAACAAATGGAAGAAGAAGTCCTGCAGAGTATGACATCTCTAAGAGGGCTTCAAATATCTAAAGAAATAGGCTCTAGACCTGTCGATTTGAGAAGAAGGAAATTTTGAAGCTAATATCTTGAAATCTTGTAGCAACATCTAAATTCATATTCAAAACAAAAACATAAACATTTTTTGCATTTATAATAGATGAACTCATGCCAACAATTAATCCTAATGTTTTATAAGAATATTCAGGAATCTTTATCATGAGTTTTCTGGGGTAAAATTAGACATTTTTCAACTATTATAAAGTATATTTTATTGCCAAAATAAATTTCTGGGTTTTAACCCTAGGGTAAATCAATCGTTTTCAATTGCAAGTAGTTTCCAAATCGTTGATAACAGAGAGGTAGAAAATAGTAAGGGGATCAATACATTTCTTGATGTCTATTGATGCAGCTTCACAGGCATCAATAAGGCGACTAACAAATTTTCAAGAAATGTATTTGGATGATCAAAAGCAAGGTTGGACAAATTAGTAGACACACTCTAGACATCCATTAAAAACATACTCTTTATTCTTCAAATACTAATGGTGCCAATTTTAGACTAGATTATTAGCCCAACACGGATCCCCTCCTTTCCAAAACATCAAAAAATTCATTGATTTTTTCCTTAGGTGTAACATTCAAGATAGGGATAAGATGAAAATTTTTTATATGGATAATTTAATACTGCTTTCTATGAATGTGTGTGACCCCAACTCTCGGCTAGGTGATGTGAAATTTATTTCTTTAGCCTCCTGGATGGTAGTCACTAACTATCAGAGGGAAAAGACAATAGAGATTGTTAGGTCCCTATATCACTAGTATAGTCCCTTATCATTGTTATTGTAACCCCCTTATTATTATTATTGAACCCTTTTAACCCCCATTTTGTTATTATTGTGCCCTTAAATTATTATTGTTAGGTCGGCTAGGATTACATTGTGGCCCACTAGGATTACATTATGGTCCCATGGACTCCTATATATAGAAAGGAGGTTTTGTAAATTGTATCATCCAAGAATTGTTCATTTATGTATTGTATTGGAGGTTTCCCCCTTGAAGTGGCTCATTTCTAAGGCGTTGATATCTCTTTTCTTCTCTTTTTGGAGCTGGTTACACAACATTTGGTATCAGAGCTTTGGATTCTAGGGTTTCGCTTCTCCAAACAGGTCATCGTGGAATTTTCGCTATAACCTTTTTTCTACGAAGTTTCAGAAGCTGAAATTTTTAGGGTGTGAAGCTGAAATCCTAAGGAAGATTTTCTAAAAATTTCAGAGCCTGGTTCGCAATATTTTCAGAGATATGATCTGTGGAAGTTAGGTCTTTTTTCACGCTCCTAAAAAGGTCATCGTGGAATTTGCGCTATAATTTTATTTCTATGAAGGTTCAGAATCTGAAATTAATATGGTGCAAAGCTAAAATCCTGAGGAAATTCGTCAAAAATTACAGAGCTTGGTTCGAGATATTTTTGGAGATATGATCTTTTTCAGGCTCCTGAATTGCATCTCAAAGAGGTGATCGTGGGAAAAGTTCAATAACTCTCTCTCTTGGCTTCGGATTGGAGTGTCGTAAAAATTGGTCACAAGTACCCAGACAGTAGTTTCTTGGCTATCAATTTCAGAGAAAAAGGACGAAAAAGTGACACGTGGCAAGTCGTACAAGTTCGCTCTACTGAACCAGTCCATAATTAGGTCATTGTGGGATATTGGACACAACTTTGTCTTGGAGAATCCAAATCAGGTCAGACCTGTGGAATTCAAAAGAGAATTCAGAGGGCTACTTCAGTGCTGAATTTTAGATATTGAAGATCTGAAATCACAGAGATAATACAATTTCAATATCGAGCTCCTCAAAGCAAGTAAAAGGTGTGTATTTTTTTCCGAATTGCATAAGTCTTGTTTGAAGAATCAAGTTGAATTGATTGCAAGGGCCTATTGTAGAATAGATATCAATATTAGAGTCTAAAATGGCCCCTAAAAAGAATTCAACACCCATTAAGCCTTTAGAAGGCTCTACTATGATTCATGAAGACGAAGAATGGCAACGTGACATATCAAAATTACAAGAGCAAGTGCAACAAATTTTTCTCTCGCAAAGAACAACAAAAAATGAAATGGAAGTTTTGAAGAAGGGCGTGGAAACTAAGATGGATGGTTTGAAGAAAGGAATGGAAGCTAAGATGAGTGGTTTGGAAGCTAAGATGGATGGCATGGAAGTGGGCATGGAAGCTAAGATGGATGACATGGAAGCTAAGATCGATGAAAAAATGAAAGACAACATGGAAAACATGAAGAAAGATCTAAAAGTAGACATCGAAGGTTTGGGAAAGTTGATACAAGAAATGTTTCCTAATGGTGAAAAGATAGTAGAGGAAACTCATGATGAGAACAAAATAAATGTTAATCGTGATTTCATAACCTCTAATGTTGGTGGGAAGAACCACCATATTCCAAAAATGGATATGAGGAAGTTTGATGGAAAGGATCCTGTAACATGGATACTACGGATGGAGCAATATTTTGATCTCCATAACGTGCAAAACACACAAAAGGTACGCATTGCAACTTTACATTTAGAACAAAATACATTTGTATGGTATCGATGGCTTTGCTCCCGTAAAAAAATTGTCACTTGGTCGATTTTTACGGAGGAAATGATAGCATATTATGAGGATACAAAGAGCAACACCTTCTTTAGCCAATTGATAAATCTCAAACAAAAGGGTTTAGTGGGGCAACACATTGAGGACTTCCAAAAATTGAATATAAGGGTAACTGATATTCCAGAGGAACACAGGATTGATCTCTTCATAGGCACTTTAAAGGATAACATTCAACATGAATTTCGCGTTCTGGAACCTGATTCATTGGAGAAGGCATTCAGGTTGGCAAGAAAAGTTGAATGTAAAATTATGGCGACAAGGAAGCCTACCACTCAAGTCTATAAAGAAGGAAGTGTTGCTACGCCTAGATTTCCACAACCTACAAGGTTGACACCACAACAATTGGAAGAAAAAAGAGCAAAAGGGCTTTGCTACAGTTGTGATAGCAAATACACTAAAGGTCATAAGTGTGCTAAGAAGAAATTATTTTACATAGATTGTGAAGAGGAAGAAGAAAATGAACAAGAAGAGGATATACACCGGGAACCAACCCTAGAAGAGGAAGAAATGAATCCGACCATATCGTGTAATGCACTGGCAGGAATTACCACTCCTCAAACTCTCGAGATACAAGGACAAATCAAGAAGAAAAAGGTAATAGTGTTGATTGATTCAGGTAGCACCCATAATTTTATTCATTGTAAGGTAGCCAAGGAATTAAATTGTTTCCTATACCCAGCACTAGAATGTCAAGTGATGTTGCAAATAGAGGAACTATAAATTGCTCTGGAAAATGCCATAATATCAAGCTAACCATGGGAGAATATGTATTGACTAGTCCAATGCTTTCCATTCATATAGGAGGTGTTGATGTTGTACTAGGAGTACAATGGTTACAATCTTTGGGGACGGTAGCTTTTAATTTTCAAGAACTTTTCTTGAAATTTTTTTCAGAAGGAAAGGAAGTCGAATTACGGGGTATTGAAGGGAAGCCGGGAAGGATAATAAGCTCTAATGTCATGAAAAAACTTCTAAAGAAAGAACAACGAGGCGTAATTTCACAATTATGCTCACTAGAAGTTCCAACATCAAAATCATCTATTTCTGCAGATCTCCAACAAGTCTTGGACAATCATTCCAAGGTGTTTGAAACTCCCAAAGGACTCCCACCTATTCGTGATCATGATCATGCTATTCATTTGATTCAAGGAAGTGTTCCTCCAAACATCAGGCCTTATAGATATCCTTACTTCCAAAAGAGCGAAATTGAACGTATGATTGCAGAAATGTTAGAGGTGGGTATAATTCAACCTAGTCAAAGTTCTTTCTCTACTCCTGTAGTATTGGTACACAAGAAGGATGGATCATGGCGAATGTGTCTAGATTATAAGGAGCTCAATAAGCTCACCATTAAAGACAAATTTCCCATTCCTGTGATTGATGAATTACATGGAGCAATTTATTTTACCAAGTTGGATCTTCGTTCAGGATATCATCAAATTAGAATGAAGACTGAAGATATTCCAAAAACAGCATTTCGAACTCATGAGGGTCATTATGAATTTTTTGTCATGCCTTTTGGTCTTACCAATGCACCTTCTACATTTCAAGGGTTGATGAATTCCATTTTCAAACCCTTCCTTAGAAAATTTGTGCTAGTATTTTTTGATGATATACTAATCTACAGCAGGTCTTGGAAGGATCATGTTGAACATGTTGACAAGGTGCTCAAACTATTGCGGGAGAAACAATTATATGCAAAAACATCCAAATGTTTCTTTGGAGTACAAGAGGTGGAATATCTGGGTCATATTATATCTCACGAGGGTTTTAAAGTAGACCCTAACAAAATTAAAGCCATTAAGGAATGGAAAGTCCCCATGACCATAAAGTAGTTGCGAGGATTTCTCGGGTTAACAGGGTATTATCGCAAGTTTGTTAAGAATTATGGGAGAATAGCAGCACCTCTAACAACATTATTGAAGAAATATGCATTTTCATGGACTTCTGAAGCAACTAAGGCCTTTGAACATCTTAAAGAGGCAATGTGCCTAGCACCGGTCTTAGCTACGCCAGACTTCACAAAAACCTTTATTGTAGAATGTGATGCCTTAGGAAATGGAATTGGTGCTGTTTTAATGCAAGAAGGAAGACCCATTGCTTTTGAAAGTCATCCAATCAAAGGAAAGTATTTACAGAAACCTATTTATGAGAAGGAAATGTTAGCAATACTGCATGCACTAAAGAAATAGAGAACTTACCTAATGGGAAGACACTTCGAGGTAAAACTGATCATGATAGTCTTAAACATTTTTTGGAACAAAGACTATCTTCAGAAGAGCAGCAAAAATGGGTCACAAAGATGTTGGGTTATGACTTTGAAATAATCTACAAAAAAAGAAAGCTTAATGTTGTTGCAGATGCACTCTCAAGAAAGAATGAAGAAGTGGAAGCATTGCTTTGTGCCATTTCTATTATCCAACCAGATTGGATAACCGAAGCAAGAGATGAATGGAAGAAGGACAAAGATGTATGGACACTCATTCAAAAGTTGCAGCAAGATCCTAGTACATCTGATACATTTAGTTGGAAAAATGATTCCTTGTGGTACAAAGATCGCTTATATCTTTGTAAGAATTCCCAACTAAAACAAAAGATTCTTCTGGAATTGCACACTTCTCCTTTAGGAGGATACTCAGGATTTTTAAAAACTTACCACAGGGTGAAGAAAGAATTTTTTTGGGATGGCCTTAAATCTGATATTCAAAAGTTTGTGGCGGAATGTTTGGTTTGCCAGCAGAATAAAGTGGAAACAATTAAGACCTGGGGACTTCTACAACCTTTATCCATTCCAAGTCAACGTTGGGAGGAGATTTCAATGGATTTTATCACAGGTTTACCTAAGTCCGAAGGAAAGAGTGTCATCATGGTGGTAGTTGATAGACTTACCAAGTATGCACACTTTTGTGCATTATCTCATCCATTTAACGCAAGTACATTTGCTACTACATTTATGGATAGAATTCAAAAGCTACATGGAAGCCCAAGGGTTATTTTGAGCGACAGAGATCCCATTTTTACTGGAAATTTTTGGACGTAGTTATTTTCTTGTTTGGGTACTCAATTAGCTCATAGCTCATCTCATCATCCTCAATCTGATGGTCAAACTGAGATCGTAAATAAATGTTTGGAAGGATATCTTCGTTGTTTTGTATCTGATAAACAAACACAATGGGTCAAGTGGTTACCTCTTGCTGAATGGTGGTATAACACTTCCTTCCATACTGCAGCAAAAATGACCCATTTATGGCACTTTATGGATATCATCCACCATCCATCACATCATCTTTAAGGGAAAATTCGAAGGTTCAAGCAGTGGAAGATCACATCGAGCATCAGCAAGAAGTTCCCCAACTCTTAAAGGATAACCTGAATTTGGTACAAAATCGAATGAAACAACAGGCAGATCAACATCGTAGCGAGAGAAGTTTTGATGCAGGAGATTGGGTATTTTTACGGCTACAACCATACAAACAAATGTCCCTCAAGCAAGCAAAGAAGGATAATAAATTATCGCCAAAGTACTATGGTCCTTACAAGGTGTTGCAAAAGATTGGTACTATAGCATACAAATTGGAGCTTCCTGCTTCTTCACGAGTGCATCCATTTTTCCATGTTTCATGCTTAAAGAAGGTTATAGGTGAAAATCTTCCAGTTCAAACAATATTTCCAGAACTTGATGAGGAAGGAAAAATCATATTGGAACCTGAAGTGGTCACGGAAACAAGAAATCGACAGCTACGGAATCGATCAATTTTGGAGTATCTCATCAAGTGGAAGAACTTACCCACTGAAGATTCTACATGGGAGGATGAGAATTTTATACAGAAGCACCCGGAGCTACTCAAGCGTTGAGGACAACACTTTTTTTGAAGGAGAGGGGCATGTTAGGTCCCTATATCACTAGTATAGTCCCTTATTATTGTTATTGTAAACCCCTTATTGTTATTATTGTACCCTTGTAACCCCCATTTTGTTATTATTGTGCCCTTAAATTATTATTGTTAGGTCGGCTAGGATTACATTGTGGCCCACTAGGACTACATTATGGCCACATGGACTCCTATATATAGAAAGGAGGTTTTGTAAATTGTATCATCCAAGAATTGTTCATTTATGTAATGTATTGGAGGTTTACCCCTCGAAGTGGCTCATTTCTAAGGCGTTGATATCTCTTTTCTTCTCTTTTTGGAGCTGGTTACACAACAGAGATACTTGTACAATGCAGAGGGAAAAGACCCAATAGCCTCTCTAAATACAGAGTCCTCTATCCAACATTGAGATAGACAACATATTTACAACTTCCACAATGAATCTGTGTTGGTAAGTGGACTACAAGTCCATTTATGGATCATAAAGTATAGGAGCAGCTGCATCCTTGACTGTAACTCAACTGCTAAAACTACGAAGAGAACATTGTAGGCCTGAACATGGGAAAAGAAGGCAGAGAAATATTGGAAGTCTTAAGAGACAACGATGTTGAGAATCGAGAAGAGAAAAAACACTTGAAAGAGAAGGTTAAAATGTTCAACCTGAGGATGGAAAAAATGGAGAAGCACTTTGAGACCTCTACCAAACGATTTCCATTACTAAAGAATAATTTTTGATGAATGTCAAGATTCTCTCATTACAGTCATTTTCGATTGGGTTAAGCATAGACTGAAGCTTGTATTCCTTGGTGAGGTGGTCATCTAGATGGATAGTTGGCAAGAAATTAGGTTCACTCAAATGATGGTACAGCTGCAACAAGAGTTAGTGGAGAAGGAGGTGGCCTTGGAAAGGCTCCAAGCAACTGTCCAAGTCAACAAGGAAGCAATACCACCTTCCTTGCTATTGCTAAAGCCAACAACATGATTAAAACCACCTTTTAAAGCTCACTTTCCATAGACATTTCTCTAGTGTAGATTGGTGACTTTGAAAAATCATACCAGAGGCATTAGTTCCAAGATCCTAAAGAAAATGGGCTATGATGAAAAAGGATTAGGAAATTTAAGGAATTCTAAACTCCATTATAGCTACACAGAGGCCAAGCATAACATACTAGACTTTGATGGAAAAATGGAAAGGCCCATCACCATCAAGACCATTCTGTAAAACCAAAGACATTTTGGTGTTGGTCTATTCATCAGGAGAAGTAGCAACAACAAATGAAGGTAGTAGTCCACTATTATCTTAGCCTTCTTGTCCAATAATCTTACCATATCAAGAATGGAATGTCTATGTACTAGTTCTTAGCATGGTTACACAACTGATGGAAATATCTCATATAAAGACCAACTATATATGATAATCACACAAATTATACCAATTAGTCTTATGCTACCATTACAATGTAAAAGACTCCATGACTCAACTATATTTTGCAAAATTTTAAAGGAAAAGTGCACAAATAATTTTAGTTACTTAACACAAACACCAAATTTGGATAAGTCCAGTAGTTTGGTGGTCAATGGGAAATAAGTTAGTGATGGTAATAGTTTTGAGCCACTAGATGTGAAGTTTAGCCCTTGTCTCTAGTGATTACGTTAAGCCCTATTCAAAGGTTCAAGGTTGAGCTAGATCTACTTCAGAAGTTAACAAATGGAAGAAGAAGTCCTACAGAGTATGACATCTCTAAGAGGGCTTCAAATATCTAAAGAAAAAGGCTCCAGACCTGTTGATTTGAGAAGAAGGAAATTTTGAAGCTAATAGCTTGAAACATTGTAGCAGCATCTAAATTCATATTAAAAACAAGCTACAGTTAGTCACCTTGAGAATATCTCTTGAATCATTCTACACTTGAAGCATTCTTGGGAACCTCACTCCTTAATCATATAAAGAAGAAGAGATCAAGATTAATTTTTTGGGTTGTAATTCCTCTCATTCAAGAAGAATCTAGGGTATCCACCAAATATTTATGTCCATTAAAAGATATAAGGTGTTTAATGTTAAATTTAGACTAATACTTGACATCATGCCCAAGCATGATTACACCATGGCAACACCTTGACATCATGCCCAACTTGGATAGCCTATGACCTAATAGAATAGACTTATACTTGGATAGTGTATGAACTAACAGAATAGACTTCCAGAAAATGGTGGTAGGGAGAAATTTTGGCTGCAAATACTCTAGGTCCACTCCTGGGCTAATATAGCAGATATACAATTACCAAAACAGGGGCACTCATTCTACTACAAAAGGGGTGATTGGGCTAGGGAATCCACATATATTAAATTTATGTTGTTGGCCAAGAGGAATGCGAGGGAATTGGAACTGGTTGGAGTTCCTTTGAACCTAACTATAACCAAAGGGAATGCGATAAGATGGATACGATACAATGGTGTTTATATCACCATAACTAGAGAAAGTATAAAAATAGTATTAAAAAAAAGTTTCAATTTTTAAAAGCATGTTAAAACTTACAATCAAATATATGAAAAAACACATACAGAAAACCAGATAATAATCATGAACAAGCTTCATATTGAATTATGAACTGTAAAGGAACTTACAAAATGTGACACTAGGAACCTGGTCAAGCGCACAAGAAAAAAGATCCTGGACATGACCCTGGTTGACAAGTTGTATTGCTCATGATGCAAGAGGATTTGTACCTGCGCTGCCAAGTCATTTAAAATCCATAATTATCTATACAGTAAATACAAGTAATTGATGTAGTATTTTTTTACTATAAGATGCATTCTTATGATAATGTTAGAACATATGTTGTGAATGTCAAAACATACCTGAATAAGCTCCTTTTTGTTTCAAGAATAATTTATTGGAGTCGCCTGAACTTGGAACAAGCCTTCCACAATCTGAAAGAGTAGCAATTGTTACACATTATTTTGTCACCATGACATTTTGATGTCTATATGGGTTCATCAATACCTATTTAATGCTCCCTTAGAAGTCTAAAACCCTAAAGTTGCTAAACCACGTTCTGAATTTAGAGAAAAGCTTGTAAAAAGCATAAAAATACTTGTACCGCACTTTTCCTTAGTCTTACATGCAGCACCGCACTATTTTGCTCCAGAAATTGTGGAATCAACCACACGTTTTCTTCATCAAAACTGTGGAACCCTATAAAAGGTAAAATGAAGGCAAAATTAAATTCTAGAAGCCCAGCTGGTCGAATATTCTCCCAGCTAGAGGCTTCTAGAATGCGTTATCCAGTCGAAGCCTTACTCCCTCCATTATCATGAACATTCATCCCTTCATTAAAGGAGCCTATTCCTTGGATTTTGGAACTTAATCCCTTGATAAGTGGACTCTATCCATTCCATTTTGGAGTTGTAACCACTTTCCTTCTCCTATAAATTGAAGCTTTGGTTCAGTCTCAAGGGTACATGCTCACATATTTAAAACTTCTCTATGCATTTTGTATACACTTAGTAGTTTCTTTGTACTTGGTAACTACAATAGAGAAGGGAATTGCTGAAGAAACATACTCTTTTCTAACTGTGGGAATGATCACATACTCGTAGTTAGGCTCATTTGAAGAGTGAAAGGGCTTGTCAGACCTAAGGAAAACGCTTGTTCTGGACCCCCGAAAGGACCTGTACGACATCAAGGCGAACGCGGTTGTAAGACTCCTTCTTTTATTTAAAGATAATACAATTGGATCCTGTTTTCTCAATAATTTGTTTATGTGTTTATTTGGATGACTTATTTCTTAAATTCCCTAATCATTACGATAGATTTGTGATTTCTAAATTAGTATATGTTGCAGGTGCTACTGATCCTCTTCTATGTCTTTGTTTGTAGATCTTAAGAGGTGACTACTTGGAGCAACGAGAAAGAAGAAATCAACTAGCATTGGACCACATGTAGGTCATTTCTTCATCATAGAAAATTCTTAATCATATGTAATCTAGAGAAAATAGTTTACAAATTGTCCTGTTTTTTTCTAGCTATCCTTGTGATACTAGGGAGATCTTTCTTGTCCACAAGAATGATTTATCCGCCTAACAAAATGGCGACTGTACTGGGGAGTTTTGTTTTGAACTTAGTTTTCTTTGAGTTTGACTTTTGAAACCATTTTTTCTGTTTTTGATTAGTCTGTACTGGTTTGGGAAAATTAGCCTGAGAATCCCTCAAAAGTAGATTTAGAATATTTTACTTTTCTTTAAGTTTTTGGTCTCCGCATTTTTTCTTTCAAAATAGTGTGGTCACCTCTGCAGTTTCTTTGTGTGAACAGTGCAACACCGCACTTTTGTACTTTGCAACCTGCGGACACTGAGAATTTTTTTGAAAAACTTAAAATTCTCTTTTCTAGTTCTAGCTTACAAGATTATTTCTGATTACCCATACTTGTATTCACTGTCAACACCCTCTTATAAAAGTTTCTTAAATAGCATTTCTAAGTTTTGAGTGATTTTCTAAAGATTTGCATTTTTAAAGTGATTTTTGTTTTGTCTTTATGTTGCTCCAAGATCAGGAACTTTGAGATACCTTAGATCACTGGTACTTCATTGTTTTCTTACTAAGACTTTGAATTTATGACAGAATTTGCTTCTATAAAAAATTAGATCTATTTTTTGTTTGAAAATCTTAAGAGACTTTTAGTTCAAAAAGCCTTGAATCTCATTTCAAAACCACCATTGGATGATTTTGATTCCTTGCTAGGATAAGCAAAGAATTTCTTGGTTAGATTACAAACTGAGAAAAACATCCTTAAAGTTTTTAGAGTTTTTAGTCTTAAAATATAGATCTTTAGAGTTTTAAAAAGTTCGAAATTAAGGTTTTTAGTTTTGAATTTTGTTTTAAGTAATCATAATTTTCTTTTGGAAACTATTTTTTTTGTAGTTTTAGACTTGAACGATAAAAGGGATTTATTTTTGAGAAATTAATCATTGAGTTCTCATAGAAAAATATTTCTTTTCATATATTCTTGTTTTTAAAAGGAAGGCTTGAAGTTTTAAAGAAATTGCATTTCTCAACTCTTTCTTTTAGATAGATTTCATTGAAAGGAAACGAATATTTCTCATATAGATGCATTTTAGTGTTTTTTGGAGTCGGGTCATTATACACCATTGAAGTTTCACTTTCATACCCATTTTCCTAAGAAACAACCAATTAAAATTAATGCTTAATTAAAATCAACCTAGCAATTTTTATTTTTCTAGGGCTTTTTCCGCCAATTTAGCTTAGGCTAGTTTCTTGGATTAGGTTTTAGTTAACTCTCCAAGACAGTAAAAACAAACAAGCAGTCAATATTGTGGTAGGGAAATTCCAATAGTAGCATGTCTGCTCTGGGAAGCTCCTCTTAAAGGAGTCAAGCATGAGATCATATTCGAACCAGTAGGGTAATTAATCCTTCCTCATTGGGAACGATAGCAGATATACACGTATTAACAACGGTAAACCTCAGATTGACCATTGCCGAGGAGCCTGGGGTCACTTGTCAGTAAACCTTGGATTATGTCAAGGAGCCTTCAAGGGGATTGAGATTTGTTACTCTGCCCTTGCGTGTGTATCGGATCGTAGACTGTTCCCCCAGGTATATTTGTTCCTATTGGTGACCTTAGTGGCCATAAACTCTAGGATTCTTTCCCAAGGTGACGGTGGAGGGCAGATCCCACTGTACCTGGAACAGACATCAGCTAGACTCACTTGGACTCTCTGGAGGGTTATCTTAACTCGATATGGGTTAAGTGGAGAAACTTGCACTGGTCTGTTTCATTAATCAGGTTGTCGGGGTAACTGTTCCAACCGCCATTTCTGCATTAAAATACTACGATGTTGGATTTCATCACCAACCAGTGTTTTTAGTGTGGGAATTTACTGTTTATGTGGTTTGATCTCTTCGATTCTATAGGCGTGTGATCATTTTTTTGTTTCTTAGCGACTTTAGGCATTTTTATTGAAATTTTCTTTGATTGCGTGTGTTAAAATTTTTAATCGTGGCTGAATTACCGAGACGATCATGCAGAACTCAAGGGAAACCCCCTGAGTACACACCTAGCCAACTAGAAGGACTTAAATCTATGATACCAAATGTTATCGGTAGAACTAGATTAATAGAACAAGGAGAATCATCTATTATCCCTCATCCTGATTTTGAGGTAGATCAATCCCAAGTAGTAGAACATCCTCCAAAACTAGTTTCCATTTCCTAATTAACTGAAGTTGCTTCTACAACGAGTGAATTATCACCTGAAGAACTTGAAATTTTTGAACCAGAAACTGAACCTGCTACATCAGAACCTACTTTAGAATTCACTGATTATCTTGATTCACCTAGAGTAAAGAGTCGAATTACAGAAGGTCTTCCTCCTGGTCTTATTAGTATTGAGGAAATCACTGATACAGAAGAAGAAGTCCTTCTCCCTTCAACTCAGGAAAATTTAGAACTTAGATAACGTAAATCAATTTTTTATAGTCCTTTTAGACAAGACGATTGGTATTCTTCATTAAGATATTTTCTGCAAAACGTAGGTCTTCAGTATTCACCACCCTGAATACCTTTTTACATTTTCTCTCTGTTACATTCTCGGGAGTATCTCCTTTTCCTAGCAAACCAATGTCATCATCTGATTTGAATGAATCAAATACTGGATCTTCTAACAATGAGAAAATTTATATGATGTCTCGAAATATTTCAAACCCCACATCTCAAGGTAGTAATATACAGCCTGGGGGGCAACCTCAAAATAGCCAGATATAGCCTGGGGGGCAACCCCAAGGACAATACATATCTCAAGGTCAATATCAACCCCAAGGAAAATACATACCTCAAGGTCAATATCAACCCCAAGGACAGTACACACCTCAAGGTCAATATCAACCTCAAGGATAGTGCATACCTCAAGGTCAATCTCAACCCCAAGGACAGTACATACCTCAAGGTTAATCTCAACCCCAAGGTCAATACATACCTCAAGGTCAATATCAACCCCAGAGTTAGTTTATATCTCAAGGTCAATATCAACCTCAAGAGAAGTATCCTACTCAAGGATTGCAACCTCCTTCAAGGCAACAATTCTATACAGAGAAGCAAATGTTACAAGGAGGTGGAAATTTTCCAGTCAATTATCAGTCATCTGTCCAACCCAGTTATGGGTCGTCTTATGTATAGCCTTCAGTGGGACCCTCATATCTTAGAATGGTGTGGGATCCATCCCAAGTTCAACAGAATTTACAACCAAATATGCAAGTACCTTATCATCAAGTAGGACAACTTGTTGGTTATGTTCAACCCCAACAACCAGTCCAGCCTTCAAATCCAATACCTGCATTTGGTCCTGTTCAGCAACCTGGTCCGAGTTCACCTTGTACTCCACCAAAAACAGTTGTTCAGACTTCTGTTCAACCTACCACACCCATTCTTGCAGTGTCTATAGTTCCTGTTACATCTGCCCCTCAAAATTCGATACTAATTTCTCAATTTTCTATTCTACAGTCCAGACCAACAATTCAAACTACTGTTCAAATACCTGCAGGACAATCTAGTACAAGTACAGTAATAACGAATCAACCTCAATTTAATTATCAACTTTATCTAGGGTTGTACCAATATGGACCTGTTTCACAGACTCCAGTCTACGCACAACAACCGTACCCTGGATATACATATCAAACGCCTGTTCAACCTCAGTATGGTCCGGTTATTCCTAGTTATCCGGGGGTGATATGATTCTAAATGCACATCCTATTCCAAGTTATCCTGGATATCCTCCTCCTAGAATTGGTTTAATTTCACAAGGTTATCCACAAGACCCTACCCGTCAATTGTCGTTCATAGAAAATTTAGATTTACCAGATTTATCTCACCTTACAAATGATCCTATCTATTATCATCTGTACTGGCAACTGATGCCTCATAAGTTGCCCAGTGATATTCCAAAATTTGAAGGAAAAATAGGAGAGGATTCTTCCAATAATGTTATGACTTACCACCTTTGGTGCGCATCTAATTCATTAATTGATGATTTTATTCGACTTCAACTTTTTTAGAGAATGTTAATGGTATTAGCTGCTAAGTGGTATATTTAATTGCCATGCATTTATTTAACAACTTCAATGCCCTAGAAAATGCCTTCTTAACTCATTTTCAATTGCCTATCAGATACGACAATGGCACAAAATTATTAACTTCACTCAAACAATCCACGTCTACCTATATATCAGATCATATTCACGAATGGAGATGTAGAAGACGTTTGGTAAAATTTTTTATCCTAGATCAAATATTGGCAGAATGGTTCGTTAAATCATTATTACCAAAAATCACCGAAGATGTAGCTAAAGCAGGAGTTGTTACGGAAGAACAAGCTATTTCTCAAGCTCAATATCTAGACTTGGTCTATACCCAGTCCGGAACTTTGTATGAAAAATCCTTGATTTCCCATGACCTGGTCAGTTAAATACAAATCCTTCAGGCTCTCATGCCGCTGATGGTGTAATCGGTTCGGTTACTACAACTAAAAATAAGAAGAAATCCTCAAAGATTACTTCTCCCATAATAAATTTACCTGATTCACTAAAAGGAGAATCTTCCTTGGAAACTACTGCCAATATTCACATTGTAGATTCATCTACTAAGTCAAAATATAGAAAAATAAAAAGGGGAAGAAAAATAATAAACAGACCTCACCTCCTAAAGAAAAAATTGATAAAATTGAATCACCTGATGACAAAAAGTAACCTCGTTATCCTTGTCTTATCTGTGATGAGGATCATTTCACTAAGGAATGTCCGCATAGGGAAGAAGTTTCTAAGTTCGTCAAAGGTTCATCCAATCCTGCTGTCTTGAAGGATCCCTTTCCAATTCAAGATAGTAAAATGATTGGATCTTCTTCTAATCCTTTAGTAGATATATTTATGGTTGCAACTCGATCACAAGATTATGGTAGTAAAAATCTTGTCTCTGGTAAAGAAGTAGAAAATTCTAATTCTTCACCGGCTGCATCTACTTCGGTTTCTGATCTACTTCACATCGAGAAACCAAATCTTGACTTAGTAATAAAACTGCCTCCTAAAGGTGTACTTCATAAATCAACTTTCAATCCACATGCAAGAGCTGCTCAGAATTACAACATCGTTGAAGATTTGGCAATTTCCCCTTTGACAATGTCAGCTTTTTAAGTGCTGCAATCATGTCCAACATAAAGAAAATTACTATTGTCAGTTTTACGAGCCGTAGATCTGCAGGATTCAAATATTATGATCTTTGGTCTAGAAAATTTTACACCTCGCCTAACCCATCAAATGGCTTTCCAAATTCCAGTGTTAGTCAAAAACACACATTTCTTTCGTACTGTGATTGATGAAGGGGCCTCTATGTGTATCATGTCATTGAGTTGTTGGAAATCAATTGGTTCTCCAACACTTAACCAATCTTCGACCATCCTCAAAGCTTCTGATGGAAGAGGATTCCATCCCTATGGTATTTTACAGGATCTACCTATATAGGTTGAAGGAAAAACTTTTAATCTAGATGTGGAAGTAGTTGATGCCCCTCTAGATTACAATATTCTCCTGGGTCGCAATTGGTCTTATGCTACGAGTGCTGTCATATCCTCTGTCCTTCAAGTCATCATGTTTCCTCATTAGGGAAAGATTGTGAAGGTTGATAAACTCTCATATTATTCGTCTAATCCAGCTTCTATGGATAGCATTCAGCATGTTGGAAAAACAACTATCCCTTATAAGGATGTAGGAGTAGGCTTAATTAAAGATTCTGCTTTGTTGGGAACTTTTTCTTTGCCTCCACCTAACGTACCGCATACTATAACCAATATCAATATGATTACATCAAGCACTATTCCATTTGATGATACTTGGATAGTTCCTTTAGAGTCAGAACTGGATTCGTTTGAAGGCAAGATGCCTTTGATTCCATTCGAATTGGCATATCAAGTAGTACAGTCCTTTTCCAATATAGCTTCAACTGATACTAACCATATGAATGTGGTCAATGAAAAATCATTTGCATCTTCAAGCTTAGCTATAACATCAAATCCGGATACTTTTCCAGAGTTTTTTTATAATGATGAAAATATTCGTGAATTTTTGTCCATAGATGACCTACCCTAGGATGATCTTCATCATAGATCATCATTTTTACCTGAGCTTGAAAAATTCGAAAATAATTTTTCATCAATTTTCACTACTGATTATGTCAAGGAACCCCAGAATCCAATATCCAGTACGCATTCAAACTCTGAAGTGAATTTGGGGAATATTTCTTCCACAATTCCTATTGAAATATCGGTAAAACCAGGAATTGTTGAAAACATTCATATAGGCGCTTCTAGTACAAAAGATGAAATTGATATATACAAAGCCCTATTTCAAGAATTCCGCGAAATTTTTGCTTGGTATTATGAATAAATGCTAGGAATCGATCCTAAAATTGTTGTTCATGAAATAAAAACATACCCAGATGCTAAACCTATTTGGAAAAAATTATGTCAGATACATCCACAAAAAGCTACTGCAATCAAAGCTGAAGTTGAAAAATTACTTCGCGCAGGATTTATTTATCCAATCCCTTTAACAGATTGGGTATCTAATATTGTTCCTGTTAATAAAAAAACAAGGAACAATCAGATTATGTATCAATTATAGGGATATAAATAGAGCTTTTCCAAAAGACAGCTATCCAACCCCTTATATTGATCAAATCATTGACGATTGTGCCGAAAGTGAAATGTTTTCATTTATGGATGGATTTTTCGGTTATAATAAAATAATCATACTCCCTGCTGATCAACCCAAGTCAAAATTCATTTTTCCATGGGGAACTTTCGCTTACCTTAAATTACCATTTGGACTTAAGAATGTTGGGGAAAATTTTCAAAGGGCTATGTCCTATGCTTTCCATGACATTAAACACATTGTGCAACCTTATCTCGATGATATACCTGCTCATTCCTTACACAGAGAAGATCATCCAACCCACTTACGAGCAATTTTTCTGAGATGTAGGTACTATAAGATTCGACTGAATCCACACAAATGTGTTTTTTGTGTACAATCTGGTCGATTACTAGGATTTATCATTTCAAAACAAGGCATTCATGTCAATCCTTTTAAGGTTGAGGCTATTATCAATTTACCTCCTCCTTCTACACTTCACCAACTCCAAAGTTTGAAGGGAAAGCAAAATTTTTGCGTAGATTCATTCCTAACTATGCCAAGTTAACTAAAGGTTTTACATGGTTGTTGAAATAGAATACTCTTTTCATTTGGGATGAGATCGTTGATAGATCTTTTGATTCTCTAAAACACATGTTGACCCATGCACCATTATTGCATCCACCCAATTACAACCTAGATTACTTTTTATACTTAGCAGCCTCTAATTCCACGATCAGAATGATATTAGTTCAGGAAGATGAATTTTACAACAAACATGTGATTTACTATCTCAGTTGCAATTTAAATCCGACTGAAATCAAATACTCACATGTGGAGAAATTGGCCTTGGCATCCATTCAAGCTGTACAATGATTTCGTCATTACATCTTGTTACGAAAAACAACAATGATCTCTGACTGCAACCCTATGATGTATATTTTGACCAAACAATTACTAGGGGGCAAATACTCTAAATGGATAGTCATCCTTCAAGAGTTTGATTTAGAATTTGAAAAATCAAAATCAAAGAAACAACTATTGTTTGCAAAACTGATGTGTGATTTCTCAAATACTGAAACAAAAACTATGGTAGAACATCGGATCGCTGATGAATCTTTGTTTCTTATCAGTACACTTGATCCATGGTATGGAGATATCATCATTTATCTCCAAACCCAAAATTTTCAGCATGAACTCTCATGTTCACAACGACGAAAGATCCGTTACCAGTCTCAGCAATACCATACTGTTGGAGACATGCTTTATCGTCGTGGTGCGTCGTGGTGCAGATTCTCTATTTTGACAATGTTTAACACACAAAGAGGCTGAAAAGGTCTTAAGTGACTATCACTCTAGAGCATGTGGCGGTCATATTTCTGGGTATACCAAAGCCCAAAAGATATTGTGTGCTCGTTATTTTTGGCCTTCGTTATTTAAAAATTGCATTCTAGCTTTTTGAAAATGCCACAGTTGTCAATTTTTTTATTGTAAGATGCGTGCACCACCAGCTCCTCTTCACCTAATCATTGTTGTCTATCCTTTTGCAAAAGGGGGCATTGACTTCATTACATGTAACCCTCACTCGGCCAGGGGGCATCGGTATATTATTCTTGCAGTGGATTATTTTACCAAATGGGCTGAGGCGATGCCTACATTTGTGGTAGATGGAAAAAATGTAGCTAATTTTGTATTCAATCTCATGATTGCTCAATTTGGTGTACCCCAAACTATCATTACTGATCATGGGAGCCATTTTCGAACATTATGATGACCAAAATTTCCGACTACCTTGGCCTGCGCCATGACAGTTCTACACCATATTACCCGTGGGCCAATGGTCAAGTTGAAGCTATAAATAAAGTCTTAAATACTATGATTAAAAGGATAATCGTAATTCATAAATCGAATTGGCATACTATGCTTTTCTTAGCACTTTGGGCATATCGAACCTAGCAAAAACTGCAATAGGTTTCACTCCTTTTCAACTAGTCTATGGTTTAGAGGTTGTGTTACCAATTGAATGCGAAATACCGTCACTCAAATTAGCCATATAATTATTACCAGCTACCTTTGAAGAGGAAAAACGTTTTTTATACTTAGCTCAACTAGATGAGACTCGACGCAATGTTGCATTAGCTACCGAGGCTCATAAAAAATGAATGAAAACTCAGTATGATAGGAATGTTACACCTTGTATTTTTTCAGAAGGTGACCTAGTATTGGTATATGACCAAGCTAATGATAAGCTAGGAGCTGGGAAATTCGAACCCATGTGGCACGGTCCTTATATTGTTAAACGAGTGCTTGAAAAAGGGGCTTATGAATTGACTGATTATGACGGGGTCTCTTTAGAAAAACCCAGAAATGGGCTTTATCTGAAGAGATATTATGCTTAAATCTTGTGTGGAGATTTTATTTGTAGATTAGTTCTTTTCGTAGCTAGTTGCCTTAGATTAGCAGAGTGTGTCTAGTTTAAGTTTTTTTTTATCCCTGCTTATTTGGATTACTCTTGATATTTTAGATGTCGACATCCCTCCAAATGTATATTGGTTTTGTTGATGGTGCTTGTTGTAGTACACAAAACATTTCTTCCACAGCTTGGGTTATCTATTCACCCGCTGATGAGTTAATATCTATGCATGGGGTAAGCCTTGGTCAAACAACAAATAATATTGTAGAATATAGCACAGTGATTGAGTTATTATCTGAATCCATTTCATTTGGAATTTTACGTTTGATCGTTAGGTTAGATTCTGAACTCATTGTATTACACTTAAATCGAGTATATGCAATTAAAAACCCATTATTGTTAAGATTAGTTTTGAAGGTACGTCCCTTGGAATGAGAATTTGATTATATTGAATATCAACAAATTTTGAGAAATTTAAACACATTAGCTGATGCATTAGCTACTAGTGTTATAAACAGACATTTGCAACATTAAAAGTAGTAATTAAAAACAACATTCGATAAACATGTTGAACAGATAGTCGAAAATAGTAGAAATATCATAGAGTAGAGTAATGTTTTCAAAAATATTACATCGTCTTCGATTATAGGTTTAAAACACCTTATAATCAGCAAAAACAATGATAAAAAAAACAAAATGTCATGGACTGCACATTCATCCACTATCTGTGGTGATGATCATGATAGTATACAACAGCTCGTGCTACTCTGTTCAGGAATCTCCTGAACTGACCCGGAACGCCAATGACATGTCTCTGGAGATGGAGAGGGAAATCCTCTATCAAAGTCTTTGGAATATCCAAATTCAACTGCTCTAGGTTGTGTTCCAAGTCAGTTAGAATCTCAGTCGCCTGATCATGTGGTGGTGCGATAGGCTCTCTTTGCTTCCTATCAAAGCGACGGAGCGTGGCTGGCCTACGTGGACCAACATATGCATTTTACATTTTTGTCATCAGTATTGGATGATTTAAAACAAAAACAAATAAAAATGAGGATTTAGAACATTTCAAAATTTTTCTTACCCGAATCATCCCACTGTGTTCTTGGAAGAAGAGCCATCTCTCGATCACCACAAAAGTCTATCCCGACATATGGGAAATCTTCTATGGAGAATATTTGGTTCTCTAACCAATGGAAATATGCTGGGGTAAAATGAACAATCTCACCACCCTCACTATGACGGGCCATCAGTGCAACCCATTGGACCATCCAAGGCTCTTTGACTCTACCATGATCAACTGAGATGAGCTGTGGGGCAAGAGAAGGAATTCTCTCTAGAGAAAATGTAACAACAATAGCTCCATATCCAAAGTTTTTCAACTTTGCGTTCTTTGCCCTGGTTAATTGGCCTTTTACATTGGCCAATACTACCTCACACCAATTGAAAATTGTGCCTCTGAAACAATTGATAGTAGTATGCATCTGGGACCTAGTAGTAACGTGCGGAGCCATGCTCCCACAAAACCAGGTTATTGTAAATGCAACCACTTTAATTTCAAGATGGATGATTGTTTTTATATCAATCCGTTTATCTTTTGGATATTCCTCCTCATTGAAAAAATCTTGTTGAAGGCTAGTGACAGATTGGCCACCTGCCCTAGCTCCAAACAAAGAAATTGGTTCACCTCTCTTTGATAAACTAGTGAGAAAATATATGTCTTCCAGCTCAATTTCGAGCCGGTGATCCCCAATTATGAAGCATTGCTCTTGAACATCCCATTTGTTTACTAACCAGGTAAGTGAAACTAATTGGGCCCTCATGCCCTGAATAGCCCAAAATTTATACAAACCGCATTCTCTCAATATGTGTAGTGTGGGCAGATGTAACATGGCAGGCTCGTCAACCTCTTCATGTTGACGTTCTCTCCACTCAAGCATTGTAGATATCCTGCAATGAAAAAATTGAAAGATTAGAAGCAATTTGGGTGAAGAATTTTGGTTTATTTTGGAGAAAATTATCATTTTATTTTCTTCATGGCGCCTCCGCATTTTGTGCACAAAAAAAGTGTGTGGATCTGTACATGTTTTATACATAAAGTGCGGGACCATGACAATTTTCCCTTTGAAAAATTATCGGGGTCCGCAGGTATCATATGTATTACCTGTGGACCCCCGTGAGCGAAATTCTAAACATATTTTTCTCCTTAAAAATCAATTTAAGCCCTAAATTAAGAAAATGAATGGACAAAAATGAAGGCGAGGATGATGTGGATTACTTGACTTACGGTTTTCGATTCTGACGGGTGAATTTTCCGTAATCTCCTTTGGAATTTTTTCACCAAAAGCTCTCAAATTTCACTTTGGAATCAAATGGTAAAAATGATTTAAAAAAACTCTTTTTTATAATATTTTTTAAATAAATGAAATATAATTTTGTTTATTTTTCATTTTTTAAAGGTTGTTTTCCGAATTATTTTTATTAATCATAAACATGTATGTTTAATTTTTTGAGTTTTTTGTGTAGAATACAAGATTTTTTGGGTAAAATGATCATTTTTGACAAAGGAGTACACTTTTTATCCCTTTTTCAAGCTCGTTAAAAAATTATGAAAAAGAGAAAATTTGAGTTCTCTTTTAAGCCCTCTTCAGACTCTTTAAATATGAAAAGGTTGCCAAGAACTTGTCTATTCGAACTCATTAAAGAAAATGAACAGCCGTTCTTTCAGTATAAGTTTACCCCTTTTTTGGACTGAAATGGACTATTTACGAAAAAGGTATACGTTGACTAATCATGGTCAATAGAGTTCTCTCTTGTATTATTTTATCCTTTTTCGGGCTTGAGAGACTAAATTTATGAAAAAGTACACCCACATAGTTTTCTTAAGTTTTTCTTCTGACTCCCTAAAATTGAAAAACACCGAGTTTCTCCTATACTGGACTCGTTAAAATTTAAACAGTAAAGGACCTGTAAATTACAAACAAGAATGAACCACTCCTTCCTAGGGTTCGATTTTTAAACTAAGTTGGACTCATTTGAAGGATGAGCTTATATAACAAGCATATCTTATCCTCCTCAAGCTTGTCAAAAATAAATAGGTACTTGCCAAAAATGGTGGGGGAAAAGAGAGAAAATGGATGTAGTTGTCATACTTTGTTTAAAAGCAGTATACCACTCTTGAACACGACACTTTTTGTCACACTTCCACCTGGGTTGGGAAAATCATTTGCCTATCAGTTAATCAAACCATATTGAAAGTCTTTAGTCAGTTTCTAGGTATTAGCTTTAGGTCAATTGTCACCAAACCATCTGCAGTGTCATTATGTGTTCAAGAGGACAATTAAAACAAACCATTCATATGAAAACATGTGTCTCCATTCGCATTGACCATCCCTGAGTCAGTTCTTGCAAAATATTTCTACAAAACTCGATCTAATGGTTTCATGTTGTGGGATTTCCCACAACAGATAACTTTCTATCGATGACAAAATATCATCTAAGAAGTTGATCTATAATCCTTCAGTAGCTTGAAATATGCATGCCCTAATGGCAGGTTTCTAGCCTTTGGCGATAGATTGCATCATTGATCTTCGATCGAATGATTCCGTGAAGTGTTCGACTTCAAATCATTTATTAACACTTCATGGATTGTGCTGAGTACTTTGAGAGCCATTGTCATTATTGATGGTTTCTCTCACACTTGTTAACAGTTCACATCATTGACTGGTAATCAAGTGGTTTCTACCATGTTCGACTTCGACACAATCAATCGCATTGATAGAATCATACTAGTTCGGGTAGCGGAAATCAAGACCCTGGATCTAGTTTCCACTGTCCAGGCTGCAAGGAGTTTTATTATTCATTATGCAGTAGACTATTCATGACAGATGGCTATTTCCATACTGTGTCTACTATTGATGTAATATTAGAATCATTTCTATACCAGAACATTTTAGTTAAGGTTTGATTTAGTTAGTTTTTCTCTGAGTATGGGAATGAATACCTTAGCGATGATATAAATATACATATATGTTTTAATTGAATGTTTTTACAGGTTCCAACCAGTGTCCACAAGAAAATCCTTGGAATGATAAAGCACTTCACTCTTCGAATTATCTCAGATTTCGTGCTTTAGGGGGCAATCTATTACACATTATTTTGTCACCATGACATTTTGATGTCTATATGGGTTCATCAATACCTATATAATGCTCCCTTAGAAGTCTACAACCCTAAAGTCCCTAAAAAAAGTTCTGAATTTGGAGAAAAGCTTGTAAAAATCATAAAAATACTTGTACCGCGCTTTTCCTTAGTCTTACCTGCGGCACCGCACTATTTTGCTCCAGAAATTGTGGAGCCGACTGCATGTTTTCTTCATTAAAAATATGGACCCCTGTAAGAGGTAAAATGAAGGCGAAAGTAAATTCTAGAAGCCTAGCTGGTTGAATATTCTCCCAACTGGAAGCTTCTAGAATGCATTATCTAGTAGAAGCCTTACTCCCTCCATTATCATCAACATTCATCCCTTCATTAAAGGAGCCTATTCCTTGGATTTTGGAACTTAATCCCTTGATAAGGTGACTCTATCCCTTCCATTTTGGAGTTGTAACCACTTTCCTTCTCCTATAAATTGAAGCTTTGGTTTAGTCTCAAGGGTACATGCTCACATATGTAAAACTTCTCTATGCATTTTGTATACACTTAGTACTTGCTTTGTACTTGGTAACTACAATAGAGAAGGGAATTGCTGAAGAAACATACTCTTTGCTAACTGTGGGAATGATTACATACTCATAGTTAGGCTAGTTCGAAGAGTGAAAGGGCTTGTCAGATCTAAGGAAAACGCTTTTTCCGGACCCTCAGAAGGACCTGTATGGCATCAAGGAGAACGCGGTTGTAAGACTCCTTTTATTTAAAGATAATACAATTGGATCCTGTTTTCTCAATAAGTTGTTTATGTGTTTATTTGGATGACTTATTTCTTAAATTCCTTGATCATTAAGATAAATTTGTGATTTCTGAATTAGTATATGTTGCAGGTGCTGCTGATCCTCTTCTATGTCTTTGTTTGCAGATCTTAAGAGGTGACTACTTGGAGCAACGGGAAAGAAGAAATCAACTAGCATTGGACCATAGGTAGGTCCTTTCTTCATCATTAAAAATTCTTAATCATATGTAATCTAGAGAAAATAGTTTACAAATTGTCTTATTTGTTTCTAGCTATCCTTGTGATACTAGGGAGATCTTTCTTGTCCGCAAGAATGATTTATCCGCCTAACAGCAACTAAGTCAACAATGACTTTTTTTTTGCTACGTTTGATCGAGGGAGGTTTGCTCCAAGATTAAATTGCTCCAATAAATTATTCTCTACTAAACAGTGCCAACCACGTGAAGGTGGAAGCTCTTATGGCCCCTCCCCCTCACATCACTCTCAATTCCCCAATACCTAATCTATATTTCATTTTTTACTTTCATGAGAAGAAAAATAAATATTCAATAACTAATAAAAAATCAATGCAATGAAAAGTACGCAGGAAAACATTGAAAGTGCTTGACATAAAAATAGTATGATAAATGAGTTTTTAATATAACGAAAAAAACGTTCCTAGTATGGTAACATTTTTCTTATAATAATACAATATTTTACATTATCAAATTTTCTTTTTCTTCTTCCTACTTCTAAAGCTCCTAACTACATCATCAACATCATCGTGCTCTACTCCTGTTTCGTTCCTTTCCCACAGAGTTGACCTAGTTGCGTATTCATGTTGTTTGGTCTCATGCAGTGATGGGGCATCGCCTTCAAAAATAGATAATATTAAATTTTAATTGTCAGTTTTTAAATATCATTGAACTAGTTCGGTAATATTAATAAAAAAAATTGCAATGAGATTGTTTACCTAGTGCACCAGTTGCCACCATTGGAACCGTTGCCCTGTGTTCCTCTCTGGTGGTAGGATGCTCAAGTACAACATTCTCTGTCATTTAAACAAAAAATGTTATAAGGACACAACCATCAAAGTATAATTAGAAAAAAATATAAGTGGAAATTAATTACTGTCATGGCCCTCACTGATAGTAGCATTACCGACCTGGTCCCCACTACAATGATCAGGTTGCATATGAGGACCATGTACTTCTGGAAATATTTCACTCTCAATGCATTTCTCGACAACTGGGTTATTTGGCTCGTTGAAAGTGTTTCTCCCCTCATTTAAAAAAAATTGTTAGACATTAAATTTATGAATGAAAACAAACATATTTAAAGGTTAGCGTTTTACCTTATCAGGCATTCTGGATCTTGGGACCTGTCCCAAGCTTCTACGATGTTCAACTACTGTTTGATAGCTGGAATGGAAAGTGATCTCTCTGTCTTCCTATGTGGTTTCCATTCCAAATTCATCACCCTACATTACATATGATTGTGCATTTTTAATGTTATTTGATGGGATTACAAAAATGTTTGAAGGCGATACAATTAATTATAAGATGTTCAGCTCCTTACAATTCTTGTGGCTAATTTCAAGTAGCTGCCCTGGCCTAGCTTGTGATGGCATTTTTTTTCAATCCTAGCTTTGGTTTCATTCGAGGTGTCAGGCAACCTATCATCAAAAGCTTGAAGTCAGATATGACATAGCACACTTTTATTTTAGACATAGAGAAAATTAAAGTTATTGAATTAAAGTTGTAATTTACCTTGCGGGTCCAATTAGAATTTTTCCTTCTTTCTTGGCCCTTTTCTCTTTTCCATGATAAATGAGTTCTCTCCACTCCCTCTCTGGAACTGTGAGAGGATGCACGTATCTAGAGTTAATTTGCAATTGCATCCTATAGGTGTCCCTTGTATATTTTCGATATTTGCCAACTACCTGAGCCACCACTGTTCTATCAAATGTGCCCACCCCAAAAGGGATTCTAGATAATCTAGAAGTTCCTTTTTTAGTTTGAAATTCTGGGAATTCCACCTTGTGCATATGGTTGGGCCAAAAATTATCAACGCCTTGCTCTCCAAAAACCTGTAGAACTATTGTTTCCTACACAGAAAAAAGATATTATCATTAATTTAAAAATAAAAATCATGATAAAATATGTTTTAGATAGAGTACATGAAATATTTAAAACATTAAAACTTACCTGGGAGTTGTACGTGCTTTATAGGAACACCTTCATCGTTCACCAAAAATGTGCCATCAATGGTCCCTGTGGAGGTGACACGTGTAGCTCCAGGAAACACAATAATATAGTTGGCCATACCAGCCTCATCATTGCCAACACATTCAATGGTTGGTTGGGTGTCTTCTTGGCCATGGTGTGTTTCTTGGCTGCCACCTAAAGGTGTAGAAGGTGTACAAGAGGGTTTCTCGGCAATCTCTTGCCTTTGTGTCCCACTAACACCAACACCAGGGGTAGCAAGTGTCAGATAACGCTACATACAAAAGAATTTTTTTGTTAGTTTAGTTAATGTAAAAATTAAAAATCAAACTATCACAATTGATCTCATGCAGAACAAAAAATATATCCTTTTGATTTCCTATTATTACCTTATATGTTTCTAGCTGGGTCATAAGTTGTGTTATCCTCATTACTAATTTAGGTGTTTGAGGCGTAACGTCTACCAAATTCTCAAGTTCCAACTTTGCTTTTCGCACCTTATTTTGTAGCAACAACAATGGACATGGGGATGTAGAAAAATATTCCTCGTTGAGGGAAGAATCAGGCGCACCATGGCTAGACATCTGCATATTTGAACAAAATTAACATTATTTCAATTATGTAAATAACTAAAATACCTGAAGATAGAGCAATGTTGGCACTTTACATGTTCTTTGGCTGGCCCCTTTCCACGATCATATTGTCTTGGAGTTATTCCTATACTGTCACGATCAGCCTGCCACATTGCAATAAAATTAGAAACGTGAAAACTTGAAAACAATATTTAACTTGAAAACAAAAAATGAAAACTGAAATAATTTCTAAATTTACAGTGAAGTGCTTGAATTCAATTGAAATTTTTTTGATTGAATTTTTATCCTTAGATGATTTTAGTGCATATTTGGATGATTTGGTTCTTGATCATTGTGATTCTGAAAGAAATATATTTATGAATGAGCTAGGAAATCATAGTGGAAATGCAAGATCTTCTAAGAAAGTGGTTCAACAACTTGCCTTAGTGCTTGAAATGTTTCAAGGGATGAAAAAATTTCCTAGAGATTAGCTTAAATAGATTTGCATGATAAGGAATTTTTTTTGATTAATGGTCCTCCAAGTGTCCACAAACATTCATTACATGTATTATAATCATACGTACATCTGGGCTCTACAATGATTATTAACCCTCTAATATGGTGGCCACTTGGTGCATATTTTTATGGGGATTCCATTCATGTTTTTTATCCCCAATATTTAGGATCTCAAGCTGAGCTTTCTCAGCTTCTAAGTGTGGATCAACAAATGTTTAGTTCCCATTTTGGAGAGGAAAGAATAGCACTAAGTGTTGATACTTGATACATTGTTGTATGCCAATATTTTATCCATTCACATGATGTAGAATCATACCATCGGGGTTGGAACAAAGACCTTAGGCTTTTGGAATTGCAATCAGTAGAAAATATCTATAAATACACAAGGTGAAGTATTATTTTTTCCCAGTGGTCAGTAGGATTTTAATTGGTAATAAATTAATATGCAATCTTTCACTTATCCATGTGGCATATTGATAACACCCAAGGTGGATCATTGTAGTAACCAAGTCATATTCTCCTATCACTTCTGTTATATGCTTGTTATAATGTTTTAGACCAGGTTTGGTATGTGGATTGGTCCTAGTGATCGAGTTGAATTGGTCTATGTACACTTGTTCTTAGAAACATTGTATGAATTGACCTTGAAGAGTTTAAACACTGCAATAGTTAAGAGAATGATGATTGGTCTTTATGATAGTTATGGAATATGGCTGGTATTGGCATGTGTAACTATTGCATCTGTAATTTTTCCTCCCTTGGTCAAAATTCTGACACTTTAGTTTCAAGGGAGGAAAAATTTATCCTCGACAATCTCTTGTCGGAATTCAAATGTTTCAAGGGAGGAAACATTTTCCTATAGATTAGCTTAAATAGATTTGCATGATAAGGATTTTGTTTTGATTAATGGTCCTCCACGTGTCCACAAACATTCATTACATGGATTATAATCATACATACATCTGGGTTCTACAATGATTATTAACCCTCTAATATGATGGCCACTTGGTGTATATTTTGATGGGATTCCATTCATGTTTTTTATCCCCAATATTTAGGATCTCAAGTTTAGCTTTCTCAGCTTCTAAGTGTGGATCAACAAATGTTTAGTTTCCATTTTTGAGAGGCGAGAATAGCACTAGTTGTTGATACTTGATACCTTGTTGTATGCCAATCTTTTATCCATTCACATGATGTAGAATCATACCATCGAGGTTGGAACAAAGACCTTGGGCTTTGGAGGCACGTCATTCATGCTACCCCTCCTAAGTTGTTATGGAGTATATCACTATATTATGATTACTACGTCTTCCGATTGGTATTAGTTGTATTCTTGATGTATATTATGACATATCCACATTGAATTTTCTCATGGATATGGTCATTTTCATGACATGGACCCGCTGTGTACTTTTTTCATGGCTATGGTCTTGCATATTATTACATGAATTCATAGTGTATTATGTTGGAAGCCATGCTTTGTTTCTCTTCTAAGCATTGGTATGCCTATCTATTTGTGGACAATCGATTGCAAGTACTCACTAGTTCCTTGATCTTTAGCTCTTTCCTTGGAATTCCTGATAACTTATGTTTATTAGAATGTGTTTCGACCATTGGTTCCTCTTCTTAACTCACACATTATGAGGAATTTTTACAACTCTATTTTCCACCCTTGAATCTCACTAATGACCCATTTCATAGACCAACATTGAATGAGTTGAGGAAATCAACACTAAATGAATCGATTCTCTTGCACTAGGAAATTTTGAACTTATTAGACTCAAGTTCCTTAAGTTCGAGAGATCTACAACCATCCTTTAGCCTCCTCCATGAATCTATTTAAGGAATGTCTCTCAAGGAAGAAAGGAGGAAGAATCATTTGCAAACATGTGTTGTTCATTTTAAAATAGACTATTCAACCTTCCGATATTAGACTTCTCAAGTTGTGTGAGGGCCAAGGAAGTGTTAGACGAGGGACTAGAGAAAAAAAATATGATAATATTTCCCATTAAATTTGGAAAATGAATTAAGCATATTTTGATAAACTCCATATATTCAAACAAAAGACACAAATATTTTTTATAACTTCAACTTTGATCCAAAAATGTCTCAAGACTAAAACATGTTAACCATAATATA
This sequence comes from Pinus albicaulis, assembly GCA_034641835.2. Classification (NCBI taxonomy): domain Eukaryota; kingdom Viridiplantae; phylum Streptophyta; class Pinopsida; order Pinales; family Pinaceae; genus Pinus; species Pinus albicaulis. The sequence goes on from CM076578.1 coordinate 700,731,887, forward strand.
TTTTTCAAAAAAATTCTCGTAGATACATACATAAATGCACACACACACATAAATATATACATATATTATTATATTTATTTTAAAACAATTAAAAATATTCTTGATGATTTTTTCACAAATTTTATATAAAAACTTGCTTGGCTGATTTAATTTATCGTTAAATTCACTAGTGCATGAGATTCAATAAATTTCATTTTTTTAATCCACCGCCCCCACCCCTCTCCAAAAAAAAAAAGCAAATGTAGTCACTAAGAACACAATCAACATCATATCAAACCTGAACCATAATTCTTTTGTTAAAAAAATTTGTAGGGGGAAGATAAGATATAGTAAACAGTAAGCCAATGGGACTAGAAAATACAATGAGACATATAAATATTGTGGAAGTGCCTAGACTACTCTTGATTCTTGAATTCTAAAAGATAAAGAGATACAAGTGATACTGAAAGAAAAGGTGAATCTACAAGGAAAAATTTCAATTGTAGAAATCAATACTCCATACTAGATATAGAGGTGAGATGTAGAGGAGGGAGCAGATCCATCCTCATCTCCATCACCAAGGTATCAATGCAAAGACCAACAATAATGTCCTGTATCGAATGCTTGATGCTGAAGATTTAGCCAGGGCATCATGGGAGGACCAATGTGGTGGTGATCAGCTTAACCCCTCCTAACATTTGAGACCAGAGAGAAAAATCTAGTGATGGGAATTTGGTTGCTTGATATGGGCACAACTCTGCACTAAAAGCAGATACATTTTTGTGGCCTCGTGAATGTAGTTGCATACTAATGGAAGGGGGAAATGTGGATATATGACTAGTGTAATATCATCTATGTTTGGGGCTTGGGCATATATATAGTGTTTAGCACCTCCAATTACCGAGATAGGCTAGAAGGAGGAGATCAATTTGGTGAAACAAGATTTACATAAACCCTGTAAGGTCAATTTTCTGTTGTAATGCCTAACATATGTAGAAAGGAAAAGATTTCTGATCTTACGAGGTGGAATTAATTAAAACTAGTGTCACAAGTATCTTTGATTCTCCAAATATTTTCCAATCCACTTGGAACACTAGGAAGAAAGATGTAATCCTCTAAGGAAGGTCCAATTGAATGGAGAAAAGGGAAGAGAAGAAAATTATAAAGGTAATACAAGATTATGTCTTGCTAATTAGAAGCCCTAAAAACGAATTTCATAAGCAAAGAGAAAATCTGGAATTCTCGACAATAAAACATCTTAGAGATGCCACTGGATATTTCTAGCAGGAAACAAAACAAATCTACTTGAATTAGTTGGCAAGGTATAGGTCACAGTTGTTAGCCATTAGTAAATTTTGTCATAGCAAATGATGGCTAAAATAGGTCTTGAGCCTTCAAGAGATTATTTTCATATAAAATTACTCATTCTTGAAGCTTGCAGGTGTTTTCTAACTTGAGAATAATCTTCACTGGTGTTTCCTTAAAAAAATCCTCAAGAAGCCCTGATGTATAAAGGAGACTGTTTTCAACCATTTTCTCCATCTTTTCACCTTCATAATTTCCTCCAAAAATCCCACCATATCACTCATTTTCCCCCTTTACATATCCCTCATTTTCCTCTCATTTATCCTCCATTTCCTTTGAAAAAACCCATTTTTACCCTCCATTTAATCAAAAATCTTTTTTAAACCTATAAAAACCCCTTTTTTATGGTTTCAAACAACCCTTTTTTCCTATCTGAACCCGTAAAAAAGGCTCAAAACCCTCCTTTTTGGCCTATTTTTGATTTTTTTTATACATAAGGCTTTAAGCCCCCTTGGCTTAAGCCCCCTCCCTTTTCTCCACCATAAAACCTTGTGCCCACGACCAGGCGTTAGCCCCCATCGCGCATCACGCATCGGCGTTCCAAATTCTTCTTCCCCTTATCTTTTTATGCTAATTGGCCGATCTCCCGATGCAATCACAACTGTCGATCAGGTTTGATCTGACGACCAAGCGCTCAACTCTCCGTGCCAATTCCTAGCCCTTTCTTTCCTTGGCTCTCGGTCCCTTACTCCTCCACGGGACCATGCCTCAGCACCTACCTTTAGCCCCCATCGGCATCAACAATTCTCTGTTTTTCTTCATTTTATTTTCTTTTTCCTTCACTGATGATCCAAACTCCGACTTGATCTGCACCGTAGATCTACAACGATCAACGGCTGCTATCACTCCATCATAGCCTCCTTATTTCATCGATTCCATCCTCTTTACCCCCCCCCGGCAACAGATCCCCACCGTCAATCTGGGAGATCCGATGGTTATCAAGCCCCCTTTCCTTCATGATTTTCCGCTATCCCTAGCCACTTATCTCTTCGCTCCTGGTCCCTTTTTCTCCACATAACCGCACCTCCTGTTTTCCTCTAGCCCCCTCCTTTATTTATATTTTCTTATTTACTCCCCTTGCCTTACCATTCCACGAAGCGATCCCCACCGTTGATCTTATTGATCCAACAACTACACGCTCCCCATATATCCCCTTTCCCTTTGTTCTTCTGACGCATCTCGACTATCGAAACACCCAATCTAACAGTCATTATCGCTTCACCCTTCGTCTTGTTTTATAAACATACCAACGCTACCAAAAAAAATAGCCCATGTCACCATCGGTCCCAACCCCCACTATTCAACTGCCTGTCCAATATTCGTTTGCCACTTGGCTTCCACTACCTCCTCACCCGAGCACCTTCCACCTGTCATGCTGATCCTTCGCCGTTGGATCTACAACCCCAGATCTAACGGCCCACATTCGATTTTGCGTAGAATTCGGTGTCAGATTTTAACGACCCAGATCTACGCAAAATGGGCGGTATTGGGGTGGACAGGTGTTGCACCCTGTATGGAATCACATTCATTTCACGATAAACCACTTACCACCCATCTGTAGTGCGAAAACCAATGGTGGTATTTCCAAAACCACTTTTCTCGTTTTCGCACCTATATTCAAATTAAATCCTGTTTTCGCAGGTTTCGTCTGTAGAATCTCCTCCTGCATGCATTTTCTCCTCCTCACTGCTTTTTTTTCCCTTCGCCAAGCCTCTAAAGTAGTTTACCCAATACGCGTAGGTTTTTATAACATTTTTGTGGTTTGTTGCAGGTTTCATGTTGGTAGTCATAGAAAGTCATCCCACAGTCAAAATTACAGTGATATAGCCTTGGATGATGATCCAAAAAGGCCCAAAAGCGAATAAAAGGGACAAAAGGGTTGAATTCCAAAGATTAATCAGTGTTTCATGGGCATTGGTTACTTAATCAAACCCTCCAACGCAGTAGACCTGTACACAAGCATTAAAGATCATGAGAGTATCAGAGATTAAAGTTAAATGATTAAAGAAAAAGATTGGAGATTAAAAGGCTTATTCCACAGTTTGTGAATAAAACACCGTCAAAGACAAATTAGTTAAAGGTTAATACAGTCAGCAGAAAAGGACAAAATCCCAAAAGATGACAAAGAAGGCCTTAAATCATAATCAGAGGCCTAATTTAGTGTTTAAAGCAACAAAATAGACAGATCACCTAAAATAATGCTTTAAATTCAAAATCACTGAAGCATTTACTTCTCCGAAGACCAGAAGTGCCACCTACAAGTTCATTTTCCTCAAAAGAACACAAATTGAATGCACAATCAGAGATATTTTCCAAAGATAGCTCAGAAGTAATTGCCAGCCTACCAAAAGCCTCCAAAGTCAACAAAAGTGACTGAAGTAGATAAAAGTTAATGTAAAATTAATTAAAACAGAGTTAAACTTTGAAATATTCTCCATAAGGCCTCCCAAAGGTTGAGAAGAATTTACTCTATATTAATTGAACAATTAGACATTCCTTTCACTGCACCTCCTCAATTTAGCTATAAATACCATAAGAGGAGTCCATTGTAAATGTTGGTTGAATACTTGTTGAATGTAAATAGTTATTGAGGCTGCTGAAGCTCTGTTATTAATTGAAGAAAGATAGGATGAGATGAGAAGTTTGAAGCTGTAAATACCTACTGGACTTGAAGATTGTAACTGGTTTGAACATCAAATATACAAGCTAATTTATGGGATCCTGGTCTATGTCAATGGTGATGTTTTTCTTAGTGCAATTTTTATTTTTCTTATGTTTTCCATATTTTCCACTTTCTATGATAAAGAAAAACAAATATAGATTAGGATTTACTGTAAAGTACCCTAAATCTCAATGATAAGCTTTATCTTTATGTTTTTTTGCTAATTGTGTATTTGAGGATAATTCAATAGAGTGTAACCAATCAAGGAATGTTGGTGAGCCCATGTCTTGCTGAGTAAAGCTTGACATTCTGTTCTTGAATGTTCTTAAAAGGTTTTCTAAGTAAAAGTTGAATTAGGGAAGTCTATGGTTAGCCCCGTCCCCTAGTTTTTCCTCCAACAACTGCTTTGAAAAGATCCCTTAAGAGTATGCCAAAAGCAGGCTAGGTTAAAAGTCCTTACTTGATCTTAGGCTAATTTTATGTTCATATTGAATGTTTTCCTTTGAGAATATGCCAAAAGTAGGCTAGGTTAAAATTCCTTACTTGATCTTAAGCTATTATTTGTTTATCTTAAATGTTTTCTTTTGAGAATATGCTGAAAGCAGGCTAGGTTAAAAGTCCTTACTTGATCTTAAGCTATTCTTTCTTTTCCTTTGAGAGTATGTTGAAAGTAGGCTAGGTTAAAATTCCTTACTTGATCTTAAGTTACCCTTGGTTTTCTTAGCTTTGCTTCTTTCACTACACTTCAATGTTCCATATCACAAATCAATATAAAGAGATATTTTGACATAGATGACTTGCCCCATGGACCACTCTTGAAATTTTTTGTGCAATTAAATCCTTTTGTGACTCCATAGCCCAATGGATTGATACTATTTCTTACCTATCATATCAGCTGAACCATTCTCTCAACCTGCTCACACCTTTACCCTTCAAAAGAATTCCTTCATTTTAATGATATCCATCCCAACCAAAACAAACAAAACCGTTGTGCTTCATAACTAGCCTAATATCATATCATAAGCCTTAAAGAAATATCTTTGAAAACACTCATATAGAGAGATCCCTCTCTGAATCCAGGAGGGCTAGATCTTAGGATTCCAAAGTGGTTTTGATGTAGGCTCTGCAGCGTTTGTTCTTGCCAATCTTGCAAACTACGGAGACCTAATAGAGTGGCGACCATAGTGGGGAAATTCTGAGTGAATTACATCTTGTACATCCTTAAGACCTCAGAAGACCCAGAAAATTTCAGATTGGTAGCTAAATAAATCAATGGTGGTGGACCATAAAACATTTTACCTTCAAAAAGATAAAAATTTCCACCTGGCGACTCCAAAAGACCTAATGAATCCACTAGTAGAAGACTCTGAACTGGTTGAAAAGATACATTGACCTCTTTTTTACAAACATGGATCCAAGTATAGAAAAAGAAGCTAAACTAAACCTATTATCAGACCTAATGGAAAAAATGTTGTACATGTTTGGAAAGATAATTGATAGGTATGAGGCTAATTTAAATATTGATGATCTAGAGCAGCCCATGATTTTTCCAGATCAAGAACAAAATCAACCCCTACAAGACCTAGATAATGAGCAAGACATGTATTATGATGAAGACTTTATAGAATATGATGAGCAAGGTTACAGAGAAAACAATGAAGAAGGTTGTCAATAAAGTCCTGGCAACAATCCTCTACCTTGTATTGCACTATTAAGAGAACTTCACGACCAAAATGAAAATAATAATAGTGAGAAGTGCTTTGAGGAAACAAGTAGCCACTCAGAAAACATAGAATCTAAAATGGAAGGAGAACTAGCACATATAGGGACTTTCCTTCTATGTTACAACTCATTTCAGATTACACAAGAAGAGTGGCATCCTGATAATGTAGAAGAAACAACTCATGAACCCTGTATTCAAATTGAGTATCATAAGAATCATGAGGAGTAGTTTGAAACAGAAATAGATCAGGAAACAATAAAAAATCCTCAAGGTTTCCCTACAAGCACAAATACTGATTCACTAGAAGAGGCTCAAGAAGTCATCCAACCTCAAGTTCAATATTCACAAGAGATAGAGAACTGTTGTACTTTTGCTCAAAGAAAAACAAAAACATCTTTCCCTTTGACTGAAGAAGAAATTGATCAGATTATCAATAAACAACCAGCCTCTGAAATATTTTATAAAGAAAACACTCTTTCCCATTCACCTAATGAAATTTGTTGTAAAAATTTAGAAATTTCTCTTGTAGATCAGCTTAAAGGAAAAAAAATGATAACCCAATATGCTTGATTGGTGATATTGTTTATACTAATGTTTGTCAAATTTTTGATCAGTTTGATGATGATGATGAGATTCAAATGGAAACTAATCATGCAGGTCAATCTATAGTTGATTGGTCTCATGAACTTCGCTATCATCATCTTGAAAGCAGTAATCAAACAATGCATCCCATCAGAAATAGCTTTCACATAATTGGAAATCAGCAATCTATCAGTTGTAATGTTGAGATTGAAAAGAAAGAGGAATTTCTTGAGCAAGATGAAGATGAGGAGCCTTCTCCTGAAAGGGTTAAGGTAATTAAAGATACCCCTACTCAAGAACATGATGATCTCTTCACAGAGTACAATCCACTGAATCAGAGCATACCAGGACTACAAGAGGACAATGCTACAATATATGAAGAGTCCTCCAGTTCAAATGACAACGAAGATGAGGAAGAAGTTCTTTCTCAAAAGAATCTTAATCTTGATCTAGTGGAGGAAAAGGTAATCCTGGTTGAAACCTATTTTCCAAATATTCATAACCAGGCTTTATTTCAAGATCCCTATGCTCATTCCTTGAAAATATTTGAAGAAGGGATAAATATTGTTAGAAGTGTTAGCCACTGATAAATTTTGTTATACCAAGAAGCGGCTAATTTTGTTCTTCGAAACTCCAAGAGATAATTCCCCTTTGAGAACCTATCATCCTTGAAGTTTATTACAAAGATAAATAATACTTTAGTTAATCTTCACTGTTGTTTCCCTTTTAAACCTAAAAATTCTGTTGTTTTCCTGAAGAAAAAGACTGCTGAAAAACCCACTTTTCCCTTCATTTTTCCTCTCCTTTCATTCATATTTAACCTCATTTTTATCCCCTTTTTCCTCATGAAATCCATCCTTTTCCCTCATTTTCCTTCCTTCCCTTAATAAATTCCCTTTGATAAGGTTTAAAACTCCTTTTTGACCTTATTGAAACCCCCAAAATCCTTTGGAAATCCTTGAAAAATCACACAAAACAGTCTTTTAAACTAAGGCCTTTAGCCCCTTTTGGCCAATCCCTAAACCACATCCCCACCATACAACCCGCACCTAGGACCAAGCGCTAAAGCCCTGGGCTCTTATCATAATCATAGTTTTTCGTTGGAGTGTTTTCTTTGTTATTCCTCTTTTTCCCGATGCGATGGGCTTTGGTCTACTGCCCTCTGCTCTGATCTGAGCTGTCGATCTTTACAAGATCCGATGGTTAGCGCTAATCGCATCACGCCCTGTCACCTGTCTCCATTTACCCCTCTGACTGAATATTGACCGTCAATTTCCCTGGTGATCCGACAATCACACCATTACCAATCAGAATTTTTTTCACTCCCTGCGCCCCCCGATTGCGATCCTCTGATTCAACCATGACCGTCCGATCTGATTCTCGGATAGTACAGGAATATTCACCTATTTTCCATCGACTATGCCTTTCATCTTGATCTTAGGCCCTGACTCACCCTCTGTGGACGAACCTTGCGGAGGAACCCTTAGGTTTTCAGGGCATTGGATTCTCACCAATGTTTGCATTACTCAAGCTGACATTCTCGCTTCCGCTTTTTCCACACCTGCTCACTTCGGTGCCTCCCTCTCAGGCGGAATGCTCCCCTACCAATGTATTTTGACGTCCCACAGCTTCAGAAGATAACTTAGTCTTGTTCATATTTGGCGCAAGAGCGCTTGATTAGTGAGATATTACGCACTCTTTCAAGGTTGGCTGCTTCTAGGAAAACCTCCTGGCTGTCTTTGCACTCGTACTTCCTTCATCACTGAGCGGTCATTTAGGGGCCTTAGCTAGTGATCTGGGCTGTTCCCCTCTCGACGATGAAGCTTATCCCCCATCGTCTCACTGGTCAATATGCAATCACATTGCAAATTTTCTCATGTGCTTTCCTCTCTCCTCCGCCGATTCACGATTTCGTGATCGGATCTGGGCTGTCTATTAACCAAGATATAACAGTCCATATCAAGCCTTAATTACTTTTTTATTTGACACACCCCGACACTGTAAATTGCTCGGCGAAGATCCACCGTTGATCTCTACAGATCAACGGCCCACATTCATCCATCTTTCCACCCTTTAAATTTTCTTCATATTTCCCCCTTATCCCAATTATAATGTTTATCAAAGAAATTCAATGGTTGGATAGCCTTTTACCTCTCCATTGTGCACCAAGCTTGCTGAAGTTACTTGGACCCCACCTATTCTATTATCCCGCAACTCTTCATATATCATGCTCTACCTGCACCATTGGATCTGGATCATCCAATCCAACAGCCTATAATCCATATCGCGTGATTTTTGAGCCCATTCCACTATGCGCAACTTTTACGCGATATAGGCAGTTTTAGAAATCCACGTGTCAAACGCAGACCTATGTCGCGTTCCAAAAGCTAAAGCCACATTATCGCCTCAGATCTGCGCGAAAAATGTTGTCGGTTTTCCGCCAAACCACTATCCCCTACAGTGTTATTTTTCTTTTAATCCTGGCCATTGATTATCCTAATCTAACAGTTTATATTATAACGCGACCCCTTCGCTTGCCCTTCCACCTTTTATCCCAATGCATTTCACCGAGAAATCTCCACCGTTCACCTGTTTTATCGAACAACCCGGACTTAATATAACCCTCATTTCATCCAGCCGCCTCCTCATCAACCCATAGAGCAATCTCAATTGTCGATTAGTCTAGATCGACGGCCACGATTTGACTTAACCTCCAAAGCGGCCTCAACCCATTCCTTCATGGATTTTCTTAACTTTTTTGTGTTTTGTGTAGGTTTTCAAGGTTTCTCCATAAGTTTTAAAGGAAATCAAAGGCCGAGGATGACGATCCCCCAGGCCATTATTTACAAAGTACATGAATATACAGGGTTCAAACAACCATTTTTTACCATGTCCCATGAACATTGGTAATATTATGAAAACCCTTCGTGCACTTGCAACACAGCTGAAAGACACAGTCAGAGACCATTCATTAAAGAAAATCAGCATTGAAGACGAGAGATTAAAGAGTATCAAGGTTTAAAGTTCAAATAAAAGTTTTTAAGAGGATTAAGGCATAAAACTTAGAAAATCAAATGCCCGATCCACAGTCAGCTGAGTATGAAGACCCAAAGATAGGGATTAAGCCATATTAAGCCTAACACACAGAATTAAAGCAAATTAACAGTGTTTTAAAGAAGAAAAATTAGATTTATCAGTCCGAGAAGCCTCCACTGCCACATCAGGGGCTAATTGAATCCCCAGCTACCAAAAGAGCCACCTGCAGCCTCAAAGAAATCAAAGAAGGCCTACTTATTGCCGAAATAGAAGATATTTGTCTAAATATAGCTAAATAGTTATTTCAAGCAAAAGAAGATATTTTAAACTGTCAGCGAAGTTATTGTAAAGGATAAATAGGCCTCGAAGACAATATTTTTACCCATTAAGCCTTAAAAGCATAAACAGAGTAAATGAAACAGAGTTGTGATTCGATGCATTCCTTCCTTAGGCCTTGCATGGTTTTCAAGGCATGGAGTTGCATTTAGTGTAGAATTTATTGCATTTCAATCCTAAACTCCTCCACCTCCTCATTTCTTCTATAAATACTTCTAAAGAAGATGAGATACAGGTTGGTTGGTTGATCACTAGTTGTAATATTGAAACTCTCTGAAATAATACATAGTCTATTGAAGTTGAAGAAGAAATTGAAGTCTTGGAAGCCCTGATGATGTTGTTGCATGCTTGTTCTTGAGAAGGCTCTATCATTGGATCCATGATCTTGGCTGTTGGTGAAGTATTCTGAACTGTTAATGTTTTCTCCTGTTTTCATTTTGTTCCATAATTTCTTACTACAGTAGGACGAAAGTTTTAGGCTAAGAAATGGCTCTTGGAAGCACCTTAGACCCGTTTATCCTTCACTATTTTATGTTTTCTTCTGCTAAAGTATTTTAGAGTCTTTAATCTCTCTATTTAGTCCTCATGCTTGTTTACTTCTCTAATAGTTCGAATAGTTGGTTTCAACATGATTTATGGTTTTCCCTACTTGTCTACTATCACTTGAAAGCTGTTATTGAAGTCTCCCTTTGAAGTACCATTGTTTTAAGTTAACCAAGGAGGTATGTTTTGATCATGCCCTTTGCCCTTGCTCGAACAGTTGTTTCAAAGGTCTTTATAGTTGTGATCATAGATGTTTTTAGGTGTTCCCTCTTCTATGACTGCAATTATCAGTGAATCTTTTATGTTTTCTAAGTCATTTGAAATAAAATATTTTAGGAAATAGGATGTGCTCCTGAATCTTAGATTTCATTTTAAAATTTGTTTTGAAGTCGTTATTTGCTTAAAGTGTGGTTTGAAGAATTCATGGTTATCCCTATCTATCAAATACCTCTTTATTGTTCAAGTTATGTTTTCAAATTCCCTTTGTTGAGAATTCAAACTCTCTTTCTAAACCATTAATTTCCATCTCATTCCAAAACCAAAGGATCCTGTGGCCATGTTATATTTTCCCTTTGATATCCCATATCCATTGATAAGTTTGTCATAACCTCTTTTTGACTCCATTTCCCAATGAAATTGATACTCCTTCTTTCTACCTGCTTTTCCTAGACCTTTCATATTATGTTGTATCAATTGAACAAAACAAACAAACAAACACTTGCACTTAATAACTAGTCTAAAATATATACTAAAAGGAAAACAAGATAAACCTTTCCAAAACAAATAAATTTGAGAGAGCCCTCTTTGAGAACAGGAGGACTAGATCCTGGAACTCTAAATATTGGTTTGATGTTGCCTTGTATTTTGCTTTTCCAAACTATCAAAACACAGGACCCCAACATAATGGAGATCACGGTGGGACCTACCTAGAATACAGTTTCTTGAAAAAAAATCTTAAAACTCCTTAGGCCCTTAACTTGACAAAGAACACCTTGTGGACTTATCCCACTGCTCACACCAACATTATGGCAATCACGGTGGGACACTGAGTTTAAAAACCTTAAAAAAAAACATTCATTGTCTAGTACAACATAAGTAACTTTCTTCAAGCACTACCAAACATAATGGTAATCATGATAGGACTTATTTGAATCAGTGAAAAACTAAGTAACCTTAGGATTCTCATAGAGCCTTATCAAACCTTGAAGGAATCAGTTACCAAGACATAGGGGTGAAATTTCTGTGTTTTAAACACCTTAGCTAAGTGTTAAATCAGATTTAGGACACTCTCATAACCTATAAGACCGAAAAAACTCAAAAAAGCCCAAAATCATTTCAGTTTGGCTTCATAATAAACATGGTGGTGGAACCATCCAATATTTTACCTTCATAAAAGCTAAAAAGTTTCCACCTGGCGACTCCACTAGCCCCAGTAGGCCTATTACTCATCTAGGTGTCCAGATCTCTTTAGGAATATGTTAACCAGCCTTGAAGAAGTTTAGAAGCCTAGTCCCATACTAAATAAGACATTGTGAGAGGAAATTTTTTCAAAAAACAGTCCCTAAAAACTTCAGCCTTTCTCATTTTTGAAAAGAATTCTAGCTTCACATAGGATCAACACTAGATCTCATCCAGACCCTAACCCTCCTACAATAGCTAACAATCCAGAGATAATTCTGTGGCATAATTCTAAATATATAAAACCAGCTGCTAATAGGAGCCTCCTAAGAAGAAAATCTATCCCTGAAAACCTTGTTGACTTAGAGGATTTACAGTTTGGTTTACATCATACAAAGAACATATTTAGAAATAAATCTCAAGGTGATTTAAACCAAACTGATCTTAACATTGCAGATTTGCAATAGAGCTTTAGTAGAGAGGCCTCACCTTCCACTGCTCCTGATTCCCAGCTTCTTCATCACTTTAGCCTTTTTCATAATAAATCTGCTCAAAACCAGTTTGCTGGCCCAAGTATTTCTTCCACTCCAGTCCATACTACCACTATTCAAAACACTCCAGTTCAGCCCACTTTCACTCTTGTAAATCCACCCTTCTTTCCAGCCATGGCAACATGGTATGCCCCATTAGTGTTACCACAACCTCTGCTCCCCTTACCAAATGAATACCAATCCAAAAATTCCCATTTCACTGGAAAAGAAGATACCATAGCTCAACATCATGTAGATAGGATGGACGATGCATTTGATTACATGGATATAGAAGAAGAGACTATTAAAATGAGAATATTTGCCCAAAGTTTGGGAGGAGATGTAAAGAAGTGGTTTAAAAATTTACCTCCTAACAACATTAATGATCTCCCTGCTTTGCATCAAACATTCATAAACAAATGGGAAACTAAAAAGAACCCTCTTCAGATATTAGCAGAATATAGCAGTCTCAAAAGAAATCCAGCAGAGAGTGTTCTTGATTACTCCGCTAGGTTTAACAATGTTTACAATGCTCTTCCACCTCATATGAAACTTCCCCAATGCATGGCCTTAGTAAGATACCCTGAAGGTTTTGATGTGAAATGGCCTATCAGCTAAGGGAGAGAGATTACTTAACTCTAGAAGACATGCAGAAAGGAGCTGTGAGTGTAGAAGCAAGCATAATTGAGAAAAGAAATAGGTTAAGGTCAGAGAAGAGGGTGACTTATAAAGATGACATTGTACCCTCAACCTCAATTTCTGACACCAAAATTGACAACCTAGTCAAGGTAATGGAGAGGATGCTAGAAAAGATCAACTTGAATGATAGAGTGCCACAAAGAGAACCTCAAAACAACCAAAACAGAAATATAAATCAGAATTATAGAAGAGAAAACAATCAAGATAGGCCAAAAGAAAATGACCAACAAATTAGACCTCCCTTCCAACAAAACTATGTAGATAAATATGAGGAAGATAGGGAGATCAAAAGGTTGGGAGAAGGTCACGTAAAATTGATTGGATCAGATAGTGGAGATGATGTTTTCCTCACTGAAGAAGAACAAGGTTTCTTCTCTGATCAAAATACAAACACCTATGAAGATTCTGATGACTATAGATTGGGGTTTGAAAATGAAATTATGGAGGTGCACAAATAATATGATCTTAGGAGCAAAGGGAACGTAGATAATTAAAAGGATAAAAACACTAGTACTGCTATCAAGAAAAACACAGAAGCTCAGCCTAAGAAGACAATAGAGAAAACCAACATTTTGGCTAGGAAACTAGATTCAAATAAAGAGAAAATTAGCCAGCCTAATGTTGAGAAAAACATCCCTAGCACTTCAGCTAGTGGACCTAATAAAACTGTCCTATTTACCAATTTGAATAAAGTTCAACAAATCAAAATTGTTTAAAGAAATTCGATTGAAAAAACAGATGTAAATATGACCAAATCAATTGTTACTTTCAGCCTTGAGGGAGAGATTGCAAAGATAAAAATTACCATCTGCTTAGCTGAACTAGTAACCCAAGAAGTGTACAAAAACTAAGTTTTGAAAGCTTTGAACTTAGGAAGTGATACTAATACATTAAACTTGATAGATGACACCTGAATTGTTATTTGGTCCAGAAGTTGAAGGAAAATACCAAGAAGGGGCTATCCCTCCCTTCTATGTTAGTTTGAATGTACATGAGAAAATTTTACACAATGCCATGTTAGATTCTGGAGCTTCACACAATCTAATGCCCAAGGTAGTAATGGAAAGCTTAGGCTTAGAAATTACTAAACCATACAAAGAATTGTATTCCTTTGACTCAAGCAGAGTCAAATGTTTGGGTTTAATGAAAGATTTATGTGTTAACTTATCTGAAATCCCTGCAAAGAGTCTAGTAATGGACATAGTTGTAGCTAACAATCCCCCTAAGTATGGCATGCTTTTATCAAGATCATGGGGAGCCAAACTTCAGGGAAGCCTTCAAATGGACATGTCTTATGCCACCATCCCTATTTTTAACCAAAATAGAAGATTATACAGGGAGTCTCATGTGAAATACATGGTGAGCAACATAGATAAACCAAATAAATCTCCCATCTATTCTATTCAATCAAGTTTAGATTCCTTTATCTTGTTCAATGATGATGAAATCACTCAACTAGAAAAGGAAAACATAGACCCAATCAGTTTACCAGAACAATCAGAACTTTCCTCAAATCAGATAAAAAACATTGGCAATCAACAACAACAAGAAAATAAAAATAAGGTTGATATACTTTGGACAATAAACTTTGATGGATCTTGTAATAAAAAAAGTGCAGGGGTAGGTGTGTGGATTCAAAATACAAATCAGAGTTTTTCATATAGATTGGATTTCCCATGCACCAACAATATTGCTGAGTATGAAGCACTTCTCCTAGGCTTACAATCGCTTAAACAATTAGAAGCCCAAAAGATATCAATCTTAGGAGATTCTGAACTTATCATAAGACAAATCAAAGGAGAATACTCAGCTAGAAATCTAAGGCTTAGGGAATATCGAAATGCTGTCCTTGATTTATTAAAAACCTTTGAAAAGTATGAACTCGCTTTCATTCCAAGAGCACTAAATCATCTATCAAATGAACTCACTTTCAATGCCAGCAACTACCAAATACCTGAGATAAATGAGCAACTTAGTGTAAAGGTAAAACACAGGCCTGCAGTGCCTGATAACAAATATCACTGGCAGGTGTTTGATTCTGACAAACACATAGATGATTTCTTAAAATTAGAAAATAATTTTGCCATACCAATATCAGAAACCAGCCATAAAGAAAACTGTCAGTATATGAACAAATCCCAGAAGTTGAAATAACGCATTCTGCTGATGTAAATCACTGTGAGAATCCTTTTGAAGTAGAATTAATTGACAACGCAAACCAAGAAGACTTGGAGGTTTTACAATGCAAGAGTGATACAATTCCAAGAGGTCTCACACCTTTAGAACACCTTTTCGACTTTAATGATGTAGCCAAAGAACTGAGAATGGAGCCTATGGAAACAGATGTAGAAGAACATAACATAGGTAGCCTAGCAGAACCCAAGATGATTAAATTGTCCAGCACTCTCCCAGCTCACATAAAATTGGAATCTATAGAGCTTTTCAAAGAGTTTAAAGATGTTTTTGATTGGGGATACAAAGATCTGAAATCTTATGATACCAGCATCATTCAACACAAGATTCCTTTGAAGGAAAATCAAAAGCCTTTTAAACAAAAACTAAGGAGAATGAACCCTGTTTTATTACCTTTAGTTAAGGCAGAAATTGAAAAGATGCACGATGTTTGGATTATAGTACCAATTAGATATTCAGAGTGGGTATCAAACTTGGTTTCTGTTAGAAAAAAGACAGGGGAAATCAGGCTTTGTATCGACTTCAGAAATTTAAATAGAGCCTCCCTAAAGGAAAACTACCCCTTTCCCAATATGGACCATATACTTCAAAGGGTAGTTGGGTAAAAAAGGATATCATTGTTGGATGGGTTCTTGGGTTACAACTAGGTGTTAGTGCTCCCAAGTGATCAAATCAAAACTGCTTTTACTACACCTTGGGGCACCTTTATGTATGTCAAAATGCCTTTCGGATTGATGAATGCGGGGGCCACCTTCCAAAGGGCCATGGAAATAGCCTTCTCTAAAGATATTGGCTATTTCATAATCATTTACCTTGATGACATAACCATTTTCTCAAAAACTGATGAAGAACATTTGATTCACTTGAGAAACGTTTTTGAGAAGTGTAGGAAATTTGGCTTATCTTTGAATCCCAAGAAGACACTCTTTGGTCTCTAAGAAGGTAAACTTATTTGTCACATAATTTCAGAAGGGGGAATCAAAATAGACCCTAAAAGGATAGATGGAGTATTGCAAATCAGCCATCCAAGAAGCCTCAAAGAATTACAATCTTTCATTGGAAAGATTAATTTTTTGAGGAGGTTTATCCCCAACCTTGCTGAGCTATTAAAAAACATTACAAACATGCTTAAGAAAGATGTAGGTGTAGAATGGAATTTACTAGCCAGAAAATCATTTGAACTGGTCAAACAAGCTCTTACTCAAACACCAATCTTGATTAGTCTAGAATTCACCAAAGATTTTTATATCTTTTCTTTTGCATCTAAGCATACAATAGCTGCAGTTTTACTTCAAAAGAATGAATTGGGGCAAGAACAACCAATATCCTTCTTTATTAGGGCCTTAAGAGATTCTCCTCTCAAATATAACATCATGGAGAAGCAGGCCTTAGCATTAGTGAAAGAACTAAAAGACTTTAGGGTCTATATTTTACACTCTTGCATAATTGCTTTTGTCCCACATACTGTTGTCAAGGATATTCTAAGTCAAGACCCTAATGGTAAAAGGGGAAAATGGATTGCAACTATTCTTGAATATGACTTAGAAATCAGGCCCACCAAACTAGTTAAAGGGCAAGGATTAGCGAAAATTATGGTTGAGTCTAACTTCCAAGCACTAGATATAAACATGGTAGATGTGTTGGAAGAGATAGAAGAATCTATTGCTCCTTTCATTGAAGAATTTTTTTTGAATTCTCCTTGGTATGTTGACATTATTTATGTGCTTTTGTATTTGAATGCCCCTCCTTCTTTGTCTAAAACTAAAGCTAGTTTTTTGAAACATAAAGCTTTGAGTTATTGCATATTAGATGGGGTATTATATTGGAAAAATGCTGTTGGAATTTTGATTAAATGTTTACTTGAAGATGATGTAGGAAAAATAATGCATGAGCTGCATGAAGGAGAATGTGGAGGACACCTCTACTAGAAGGCCACAAAAAACAAAGTCCTCAGATCTGGTCACTATTGGCCCACCCTTTTCCCAGACACTCAAAAGTTGGTCATGTCTTGCCATAAGTGTCAAATTTTTTATGGCAAAAGAAAACTCCTTCCCTTACCATTACATCCTATCAGTATAGAGGCACCCTTTCAACAATGGGGCTTGGAATTCATTGGGGAAATTCACCCATCTTCATCATCCCAACATAAGTGGATCCTCACTACCACTGACTTCTTTGCCAAGTGGATAGAAGCTATACCCTCTAGGAATGCCAATGACTATGTCATTATGAAGTTCCTTGAAACAAATATCCTATCCAGATTTGGTTGTCCTAGAAAAATCATAACTGATAATGCTGCTACCTTTAGATCCAAGAAAATGGTTGATTTTTGTCACAAATACCACATCACCTTGGGCCATTCTACTGCCTACTATCCCTAAGGAAATGGATTAGCTGAATCCTCCAATAAGAGCCTCATCAATATCATCAAAAAGCTATTGGAGAAAAATCAGAAATCATGGCACAATAAACTGGTTCATGCCTTATGGGCTGATAGATTAACTACAAAGAAATCAATAAATATGTCCCCCTATCAGCTGGTCTATGGTATGGATGCAGTATTTCCCACTTCATTAGGAGTTCCAGTCATGAAACTCCTTCAAGAAGTATAGATTGAAGAGAATGATATGCAAAGAAGAATCAATCAAACAATTCATTTACAACAGACTAGAGAAGAAGTCTATGAAAGAACACAGTTAGTCCAAGAAAATATCAAGAATCTATTTGACAAGAGGACTAAGGAAAACAATTTCCAAGTTTGAAATGTTGTTCTTAAATGGGATTCAAGAAGAGAAGAGAAGGGAGAACATGGCAAGTTTGAGAACTTGTGGAAAGGACCTTATATTATTCATGCTAGGAGGGGTCACAATGCATTTTTCTTGAAAGAATTGAATGGAGAAGATTTATATGGAGGTCCTGTCAATGGCAGGATGCTCAAGCATTACTTCTGCCAAGAGTCATGAGTTTCAAAGCATTTTATTTTCCATTTTAAATATCATTGTTAAACATTGCATTCAAAGTTAGAAAAATAAAAATCCAAAAACAATAGAAAAGAGAAAAGAGGGCAGATTGTAAAACAAGAAAGGTACAACCCCATACCAAAAAAGAGAAAAATAATCTGAAAGTGTGCAAGCTCAAATTCCAGTCTTAAAGAACACACTTCTAGTTAGTCATACAGCCTAATCATGACTAATTAGTTTTTCAATTTACTGCTAATAGGTTAGTGAATTAGATTTGCCAAAAAGCTCAATCTTGGCTTATCAGTAAGGTAGACTAGGTTAGAAGAAAGAAGATTCAAACATGCTCAAAACTTGAACCTATGAGATTGATGAAAAACTGGTTTTAATATCCCTAAAACTTGAGCCAGAGAACAAAGATAAAGACAGCTCAAACTAGCCTAAAGATAGAGCTGAAAAGATAGTGAAGGATATTTTCGATTTTCAGATCTTAAGCCTTGTTATTTTGTTTTAAATTTTCTGAAAATAATAATCTATGTGCAGCTTGTTTTTATGCCATAGATTAGCAAAAAGTTAGACTGTTTAAAACTAGCTTGTCTGCTTTTAAATTTCTTGTTTTAGAATTTAGAGAATAAAAATATGTTAGACAGTCTAATCCTAACAAATAGTAGTTAGGTAGAGAAGCTTATGAACTCAACTGTTTAATCTGAGTTCATGGAGAAATGATATTAGACTTGGATTCGTTTTTGTTTTTAAAAAAGAGTAAAATGTTGTTGAAGAGAGTTTTCCAGTCTAAATGCACTCTGAAAAGAAGCAAAAATGTTAGGATCATTAGGAATGGGTAGGTAGACATGTTGTTTTGATAGAATTCCATTATTTAAATTTGCTGCAGAGATCATCAAAGGGAAAGGTTGCTGCCCAATGGATTAAGGCACTGGTTTACTGAAAAGCCAGAGATAAATAGCTGAGGTTCTAGACACTTAAAAAACCAGTTGTCTTCCCCAAGTGGAGCCATTGTTAGCCACTGATAAATTCTGTTATACCAAGAAGTGGCTAATTTTGTTCTTCAAAACTCCAAGAGATAATTCCCCTTTGAGAACCTATCATCCTTGAAGTTTTTTATGAAGATAACTAATACTTTAGTTAATCTTCACTGCTGTTTACCTTTTAAACCTGAAAATTCTGTTGTTTTCCTGAAGAAAAAGACTGCTAAAAAACCCACTTTTCCCTTCATTTTTCCCCTCCTTTCATTCATAATTAACCTCCATTTTTATCCCCTTTTTCCTCATGAAATTCCTCCTTTTCCATCATTTTCCTTCCTTCCCTTCATAAATTCCCTTTGATAAGGTTTAAAACTCCTTTTTGACCTTATCGAAACCCCCAAAATCCTTTGGAAACCCTTGAAAAATCACACAAAACAGTATTTTAAACTAAGGCCTTTAGCCCCTTTCGGCCAAGCCCTAAACCACTTCCCCACCATATGACCTGCGCCCAGGACCAGGCACTAAAGCCCCAGGCACTTATCACAAGCAGAGTTTCCCGTTGGAGCGTTTTTTTTATTATTCCTCTTTTTCCTGATGCGATGGGCTTTGGTCTACTTGCCTCTGCTTTGATCTGAGTTGTCAATATTTACAAGATCTGACAATTAACGCTAATCGCATCACGCTCTGTCGCCTGTCTCCATTTACCCCTCCAACTGAATATTGACCATCGATTTCCCTAGTGATCCGATGGCTGGCGCTCAATCGCACCATCACCAATCAGAAGTTTTTCCACCCCCTGCGCCCCCCAATTGCGATCCTCTGATTCAACCATGATCGTCCGATCTGATTCCTGGATCCGACGGTCAATATGCAATCACATCACAAATTTTCTCATGTGCTTTCCTCTCTCCTCAGTTGATTCGCGATTTCACGATTAGATCTGGGCCATCCATTAACCAAGATCTAACGGTCCAGATCAAGCCTTACTTCCTTTATTATTTGATACAACCCGACAGTGTAAATTTCTCGGCGGAGATCCACCATTGATCTCTATAGATCAACAGCCCACATTCATCCATCTTTCCATCCTTTGCATTTTCTTCATATTCCCCCTTATCCCAATTATAATGTTTATCAAAGAAATTCAATGGTCAGATAGCCTTTTACCCCTCCATTGCGCGCCGAGCTTGCTGACGTTACTTGGACCCCACCTATTCTATTATCCTGCAGCTCTTCATATATCATGCTCTACCTGCACCATTGGATCTGGATCATCCAATCCAATGGCCTATAATCCATATCACGTGATTTTTGAGCCCATTCCACAGTGCGCAACTTTTACGCGATATAGGCGGTTTTAGAAATCCACGTGTCGAACGCAGACCTATATCACGTTCCAAAAGCTAAAACCACATTACCGCCTTAGAGCCACAGGAAAGCCACTATCGGTTTTCTGCCAAACCACTATCCCCTATAGTTTTATTTTGATTTTAATCCTGGCCATTGATTATCCTAATCTAATAGTTTATATTATAACGTGACCCCTTCGCTTGCCCTTCCACCTTTGCTCCAAATGCATTTCACCGAGAAATCTCCACCATTCACCTGTTTGATCGAATGGCTCGGACTTAATCTAACCCTCATTTCATCCAACCACCTCCTCATCAACCCATCGAGCAATCTCGATCGTCGATTAGTCTGGATCAACGACCACGATTTGACCTAACCTCCAAAGCAGCTTCAATCCATTCCTTCATGGATTTTCTTAACTTTTCTATGTTTTGTGCAAGTTTTCAAGGTTTCTCCATAAGTTTTAAAGGAAATCAAAGGCTGAGGATGAAGATCCCCCAAGCCATTATTTACAAAGAACATGAATATACAGGGTTCAAACAACCATTTTTTACCATGTCCCATGAACATTGGTAATATTATGAAAACCCTTCACGCACTTGCAACATAGCTGAAAGACACAGACAAAGACCATTCATTAAAGAAAATCAGCATTGAAGATAAGAGATTAAAGAGTATCAGGGTTTAAATTTCAAATCAAAGTTTTTAAGAGGATTAAGGCATAAAACTCAGAAAATCAAATGCCTGATCCACAGTCAGCCGAGTATGAAGACCCAAAGATAGGGATTAAGCCAGATTAAGCCTAAGACACAAAATTAAAGAAAATTAACAGTGTTTTAAAGAAGGACAATCAGATTTATCAGTCCGAGAAGCATCCACTACCACATCAGGGGCTAATTGAATCCCCAGCTACCAAAAGAGCCACTTGCAGCCTCAAAGCAATCAAAGAAGGCCCACTTATTGCCGAAACAGAAGATATTTTTCTAAATACAGCTAAATAGTTATTTCAAACAAAAGAAGATATTTTAAACTATTAGTGAAGTTATTGTAAAGGATAAACAGGCCTCAAAGTCAATATTTTTACCCATTAAGCCTTAAAAGCATAAATAGAGTAAATGAAATAGAGTTGTGATTTGATGCATTCCTGCCTTAGGCCTTGCATGGTTTTCAAGGCAGGGAGTTGCATTTAGTGTAGAATTTATTGCATTTCAATCCTAAAATCTTCCACCTCCTCGTTTCTTCTATAAATACTTCTGAAGAAGATGAGATACATGTTGGTTGGCTGATCACTAGTTGTAATACTGAAACTCTCTGAAATAATACATAGTCTGTTGAAGTTGAAGAAGAAATTGAAGTCTTGGAAGCCCTGATGATGTTGTTGCATGCTTGTTCTTGAGAAGGCTCTATCATTGGATCCATGAGCTTGGGCATTAATGAGAGGAAATGTTCACAAATGTTAATGTTTTCTCTGTTTTCATTTTGTTCCATAATTTCCTGCCCCTCTGATGGGGATGAAAGTTTGCAGCTGAGAGCCAGGCTCACAGGCTTGCAACAGGCCTGTTTGTCATGATGTTTGTGTTTCCTTATACTTCCAAGAGTGTTTTAGAGTCTTTAATCTCTCTCTTTACTCCTCATGCTTGCTTATTTCTCTAATAGTTTGAATAGTTGGTTTTAGCATGATTTATGGTTCCCCCTGCTTTTCTGCTGTCACTTAAAGGCTGTTATTGAAGTCTCCCTTTGAAGTATCTTTGTTTATAGTGAGACAAGGAGGTATTTTTTGATCATGCCCTTTGTCCTTTCTTAAACAGTTGTCTTAAAGGTCTTTTGTAGTTATGATCATAGATGTATTAGGTGTTCCCTCTTCTATGAATGCAATTATCAGTGAATATTTTATGTTTTCTAAGTCATTTGAAATAAAATCTTTGAGGAAATAGGATGTGCTCCTGAATCTTAGATTTCATTTTAAAATTTGTTTTGAAGTCATTATTTGCTTAAAGTGTGGTTTGAAGAATTCATGGTTAGCCCTGTCTATCAAATACCTCTTTATTGTTCAAGTTATGTTTTCAAATTCCCTTTTTTGAGAATTCAAACTCTCTTTCTAAACCATTAATGTCCAGCTCATTCCAAAAACCAAAGGATCCTGTGGCCAAGTTAGATTTTCCCTTTGATATCCCATATCCATTGATAAGTTTTTCATAACCTCTTTTTGACTCCATTTCCCAATGAAACTGATACTCCTTATTTCTACCTACTTTTCCTAGACCTTTCATATTCTACTGTATCAATTCAACCAAACAAACAAACAAACACTTGCACTTAATAACTAGTCTAAAATCTATACTAAAAAGAAAACAAGATAAACCTTTGCAAAACAAATAAATTTGAGAGAGCCCTCTCTGAGAACAGGAGGACTAGATACTGTAACTTTAAATATTGGTTTGATGTTGCCTTGTATTTTGATTTGCCAAACTATCAAAACATAGGACCCCAACAAGAAGCAGCATATTAACAAAAGCAAGAAATTTTTTTAGCACTGCTACTAAAATACAAGTGAGATGGGAGTGGTCCTTTTGTTTATCCAGCATGCTCAAAGAGATGAGCAAAGACCAGTCATGGAACCATCTGGATGACTGGATGTATTGGAAAATAAATTTTGTCAGATAAACATGTAAATATTTCAGAGTTAGATTAGGGTAGGTAGGAATGTCAATAAAGCTAAGCCTGCGAGCATTTAGTTAGTTTTTTGTCTTTTATTTGAAAGAAAAATTGAAAAATACAAAAACAATAGAAAAGAGAAAAGAGGGCATATATGAAAGAAGAAAGGTACAACCCCATACCAAAAAAGAAGAACAATCTGAAAGTGTGCAAGCTTAAATGCCACTACTTGAGAGAGCACTACTATTTAGTCATATAGCCTAATCATGACTAGGTAGATTTCAATTTACTGTTGCTAGGTTAGTGAAGAATATTTGCCAAATTTTCTAATCTTGGATTATCAGTAGACCAGATTAGGATAGAAAAACAAAGGTTCAAACTAGCTTAAATTCTGAACCTGTAAGTTTGATGAAGAATGGCTCTAATCAGATCAAAACTTGAGCCAAATCAGAAGAAAATAACTGGTTCTAATACACTGAAAAACTTGAACCAGGTAAAGAAGAAGATAGCTCTAAAAAGATCAAAACCAGAGCTGAAAGAAAGAAATAAGGACGTTCTTAATTTTCAGATCTTAAACCTTCACAATTTTGTTTAAAATTTCTGTAAATTTTAGTCTATGTGCAGCTTGTTTTTATGACGTATTCTTATAGCGAATCAGACAGCTTAATCCTGGTTTGTTTGTATTTAAATTTCTAATTTAGAAAATAGAGAATAAGGTCTGTCACACAGTTTAATCCTGGCAAATAGTAGCTTAGGTAGAGAATTAATGAGTTCAATTGTTTAATCTAAACTCATGGAATAAATAAGGGTAGATTTAGATTAGTTTCCTGCTTTCAATAAAATAATAAAATGTTGATGTCAAAGGTTCGCAAGTCCAAGTGCACCTTATGAATAAAAAATGTTAGGAAAGTAGGTTGTGTAGGTAGTTGTTTGGGGAATGAATTATTTTGTTTGATGTAATACTGATCATCTTTTTAAGCAGCATGATCAAGGAAGAAAAGGTTGTCAAGGATAAGGCACAGGTCTACATTCCAAAGATAAAATTCTGAAGTTCTTGACACCTCCAAGGACCTGCCATCCCCAAGTGGAGCCACGGTTAGCCATCAGTAAATTTTGTCACAAAAAATGATGGCTAAAACAGGTCTTGAGCCTTCAAGAGATTATTTTCATAGAAAATTACTCATTCTTGAAGCTTTATGGTGTTTTCTAACTTGAGAATAATCTTCACTTCTGTTTCCTTCAAAAAATCCTCAAGAAGCCCTATTGTATAAAGGAGACTGTTTTTAGCCATTTTCTCCATCTTTTCACCTTCATAATTTCCTCCAAAAATCACCCCATATCACTCATTTTTCCCCTTTACATATCACTCATTTTCCTCTCATTTATCTCCATTCCCTTTGAAAAAACCCAGTTTTACCCTCCATTTCATCAAAAATCTCTTTTAAACCTGTAAAAACCCATTTTTAATGGTTTAAAACAACCCTTTTTTCCTATTGGAACCCCTAAAAAAGGCTCAAAACCTTCCTTTTTGGCTTATTTTCGACCTTTTTTACACATAAGGCTTTAAGTCCCCCTTGTCTTAAGCCCCCTCCCTTTTCTCTACCATAAAACCTAGTGCTTGTGACCAAGCATTAGCCCCGATTGCGCATCGCGCATCGGCATTCCAAATTCTTCTTTCCCCTTATCTTTTTATACCGATTAGCCGATCTCCGAATGCAATCACAACCGTCGATCGAGTTTGATCTGACGGCGAAGCACTTAACTCTCTGCGCCAATTCCTAGCCCTTTCTTTCCTTGGCTCCCGATCCCTTACTCCTCCATGGGACCATGCCCTAGCACCTACCTTTAGCCCCCATCATCATCGGCAATTCTCGGTTTTTCTTCATTTTATTTTCTTTTTCCTCTGTCGATGATCCAAAATTTGACTTGAAATGCACTGTAGATCTACAAAGATCAAAAACTGCCAGCACTCCATCACAACCTCCTTATTTCATCGATTCCATCCTCTTTACCCCCCTGACAGCAGATCTCCACCATCGATCTGGGAGATCTGACAGTTATCAAGGCCCATTTCCTTCATGATTTCCCGCTATTCCTAACCCCTTATATCTCCTCTCTCAATCCCTTTTTCTCCATAGAACCGCACCTTCAATTTTCCTCTAGCCCCCTCCCTTATTTCTATTTTCTTATTTACTCCCCCTGTCTTACCAGTCCACGAAGTGATCACCACCGTTGATCTTATTGATCCAACATCTACGCTCTCCCCATCTATCCACTTTCCCTTTGCTCTTCCGATGCATCTCAACCGTCGAAACACCTAATCTAACAGTCATTATCGCTTCACCCTTCATCTTGTTTTATAAACATACCTGCGCTACCAAACAAAATAGCCCACGTCACCATCGGTCCCACCCCCCACTATTCAACCGCCTGTCCAATCTCCATCTACCACCTGGCCTCCACTACCTCCTCGCCCGAGAACCTTCCACCTATCGTGTTGATCCTCCGCTGTTGGATCTACACCACCAGATCCAACGACCCACATTCGATTTTGCGTAGATTTCGGTGTCAGAGTTCAACGAACTAGATCTACATGAAATGGGTGGTATTGGGGTGGATAGGTGTCATACCCTGTATGGAATCGCATTCGTTTCGCGATAAACCACTTACCACCCATCTGCAACGTGAAAACTGTCAGTGGTATTTTCAAAACCACTTTTCTTGTTTTCACGCCTATATTCAAATTAAATCTTGTTTTTGCAGGTTTCATCCTCAAAACCTCCAACTGCATGCATTTTCTCCTCCTCACTTCTTTTTTCGCCCTCCGCCGAGCCTCTAAAGCAATTTACCCAATACGCGTAGGTTTTTATAATAGTTTTGTGGTTTGTTGCAAGTTTCATGGCGGTAGTCATAGAAAGTCATCCCACAGTAAAAATTACAGTGACATGGCCTTGGATGATGATCCAAAAAGGCCCAAAAGTAAAGAAAAGGGACAAAAGGGTTGAATTCCAAAGATTAATCAGTGTTTCATGGGCATTGGTTACTTAAACAAACCCTCTAGCGCAACAGACTTGTACACAAGCATTAAAGATCAGAAGAGTATCAGAGATTAAAGTTAAATGATTAAAGCAAAAGACTGGAGATTAAAAGGCTTATTCCACAGTTTGTGAATAAAGCACAGTCAAAGACAAATTAGTTAAAGGTTAATAGAGTCAGCAGAAAAGGAAAAAAGCCTGAAAGATGATAAAGAAGGCCTTAAAGCATAATCAGAGGCCTAATTTAGTGTTTAAAGCAAAAAAACAGACAGTTCACCTAAAATAATGCTTTAAATTCCAAATCACTGAATCCTTTACTTCTCCGAAGACCAGAAGTGCCACCTACAAGTTCATTTTCCTCAAAAGAATACAAATTGAATGCACAGTCATAGATATTTGCCAAAGACAACTCCGAAGTAATTGTCAGCCTACCAAAAGCCTCCAAAGTCAACAAAAGTGACTGAAGTAGATAAAAGTTAATGTAAAATTAATTAAAACAGAGTTAAACTTTGAAATATTCTCCATAAGGCCTCCCAAAGGTCGAGAAGCATTTACCCTGTATTAATTGAACAATTAGACATTCCTTTCACTCCACCTTCTCAATTTACCTATAAATACCATAAGAGGAGTCCATTGTAAATGTTGGTTGAATACTTGTTGAATGTAAATAGTTATTGAGGCTGTTGAAGCTTTGTTATTAATTGAAGAAAGATAGGTTGAGATGAGAAGTTCGAAGCTATAAAGACCTACTGGACTTGAATATTGTAACTGGTTTGAACATCAAATATACAAGCTGATTTATGGGATCCTGGTCTATGTCAATAATGATGTTTTTCTTATTGTAATTGTTATTTTTCTTATGTTTTCCATACTGTCCACTTTCTTTGATAAATAACGGAAAATATAGAGTAGGATTTACTGTAAAGTACCCTAAATCTCACTGATAAGATTTATCTTTATGTTTTCTGCTAATTGTGTATTTGAGGATAATTCAATAGAGTGTAACCAGTCAAGGAATGTTGGTGAGCCCATGTCTTGTTGAGTAAAGCTTGAGATTCCGTTCTTGAATATTCTTAAAAGGTTTTCTAAGTAAAAGTTGAACTAGGGAAGTCTATGGTTAGCCCTGTCCTCTTGTTTTTCCTCCAACAACTGCTTTGAAAAGATCCCTTACGAGTATGCCAAACCCAGGCTAGGTTAAAAGCCCTTACTTGATCTTAGGCTACTTTTTATGTTCATCTTGAATGTTTTCCTTTGAGAATATGCCAAAAGCAGGATAGGTTAAAAGTCCTTACTTGATCTTAAGCTATTCTTTTTTTATCTTAAATGTTTTCTTTTGACAATATGCTAAAAGTAGGCTAGGTTAAAATTCCTTACTTGATCTTAAGCTATTCTTTGTTTTCTTTTGAGAGTATGTTGAAAGCAGGCTAGGTTAAAAGTCCTTACTTCATCTTAAGCTACCCTTGGTTTTCTTAGCTTTTCTTCTTTCACTACACTTCAATGTTCCATATCACAAGTCAATCTAAAGAGATCTTTTGACATAGATGACTTGCCCCATGGACCACTCTTGAAACTTGTTTTGCAATTAAATCCTTTTGTGACTCCATAGCCCAATGGATTGATACTATTTCTTACCTATCCTATCAGCTGAACCATTCTCTCAACCTGCTCACACCTTTACCCTTCAAAAGACTTCCTTCATTTTAATGATATCCATCCCAACCAAAACAAACAAAACCCTTGTGCTTCATAACTAGCCTAATATCATATCATAAGCCTTCAAGAAATATCTTTGAAAAAACTCATATAGAGAGATCCCTCTCTAAATATAGGAGGGATAGATCCTAGGATTCCAAAGTGGTTTTTATGTAGGCTCTGCAGCATTTGTTCTTTCCAATATTGCAAAATACGAAGACCTAACAACGGTGATTACTCAAGATCTTGTTAACCTCTCAAGCTATCAAACTACTGCTACAAACTTAGAAAACTAGTAGGAGAAAAACAAGAAAGCTTAGAAGTTGAAGAAGAGTGAATAATCAAATTGTAACTTTTCTCTTACCAAACATAAAAATAGACCAAATGGAAAAAATGTGTGTTATGTAAAATCACCTCATAATGATAAGATAACCCCTAGAACAAACTAAATATAGGTGGTATAATCCTCACCCAACCACAACATAAGCTCTTATCACCTTGCTTGCATATCAATCCAACTCCTACATGTAACTTTTCTTGCATCTCAAGAAAATCTTGAAGTGAACTGGATATGATGTCCCTATAAAAAAAAATGAATCAACAAATCCTCCAAAGACGATGACTATTCCAAAAAAGGGGACAATTATGAAGAAAAATACTAGCAATCATACATTCACTTGTGATGTTAACTCAATTTGCAAGGTGTGGGTTCTTATTCTCATTGAGGGAATACATATGATAGCAGGGGTGCAACTGTGTAATCCCCAACCAATTATGACTTCCTTATTATGAACATTTAACCAATAAGGGGACACAACTTCCATAACCAAGAAAAGATCACCAAAGAAATAGACACAAAATAGAGGAAGTAAGGGGTTTGTTGTATAATTTTGAAGTCCAAACCATAGTACTTTGAAGTTCTATAGTGATTTAATCCATTATAATTGTATCATTATGTGACCAATTAAGGAAAAAATTTTGTATCAATTTAACATCATTCTTGGAAGTTTTTCCAAGGTTAAATTTTGAGTCTCTTGGTGTGTTTTAATCATATTGCAATTGTGCCATTATTTTATCCTTCTTTATTACACAATTGTTTGCTAAAATGAAGAAAAATGTCACTAGAGGGCTGATCTGTTTCACTTGAAGGCTAATAATTGTATTTTATGTGTTTGATAGAGTCCTCGTCCATTGGAAGATCAACTAGCCATCAAACTAGTCCTCTAGGCCTCTAGGTCTAAGGGTTTTCTCTCTTTCCTCATACTCTCCTCACTATTTTTACAATAAGATCTGAAGCATCTCATTTACAGTAGCATAAATATCATCCAAACACCTTATTAAGCTCTGAAATACATTGGCATAAGTCTATACTCATTTCACACTTAATCTCAAGTAACTATAAATGCTTGTGTCATTTCTCTTAAGGTGTTAGTAGTGCTCACTGCCTTTTTGATGTTTTTGTATTTTTGGATGGTGCTTATCGTAAATATCATGTTAAAATTTGGGACATCATGTTTTTTTAGTAATATTGGTTGGTGAATTTGGCACAGTGAAGATTCCAATTTGGCACAAAATTTATGGACTGATAAGAGAGCCATGGAAATTGATCATCCATAGGCATTTATTTCTCAATACACAAACTAATATT
Organism: Pinus albicaulis; assembly: GCA_034641835.2. Classification (NCBI taxonomy): domain Eukaryota; kingdom Viridiplantae; phylum Streptophyta; class Pinopsida; order Pinales; family Pinaceae; genus Pinus; species Pinus albicaulis. The sequence continues at coordinate 700,761,253 of CM076578.1, forward strand.
AAACCCATAAGTTTTATACATTCTTGATTTAAGGAAATATGAAGATAGTTCCAAGTCATAAACAATCAATTTCTTAGATTTAAATCAACATATACAGTGAGTGAATAAGGGTAATTGGACCTGGTTTGGAGGCTTATGAATAAGTGAAAAATATTAGTTCTTAAGGATGAAATGGACCAGCATTGACCCCTTGAATTATGAGCTTAGTTTCTAGAGTACGACCAAATCTTACTCATTGTACAAACCCAACAGCATTTGTGGCTCCCTTTTTCTCCTAAATGACACCCTCTACACACATGTAATTAAGGCATCTCCATAACCCACACACAAATATTGTGATAACATCCAGAAGAGGTTAAATAAACCCACAATAATTCTACAGCCAACAAGGAAATTTGTCTAGAAACTCATCCTTAAACAAAATGTCGCTCTTAGGAGGTACAAACTTTAGCAAATGAGAAAATATCAATCCTGCCTTCCAAAAACACGCCCACAAGACAAAGACAAAATTCGAGCTCCCTTGTGACTAGTTACTGTACTTCCTTTTTTATAGAATTCGACCAGCTGAGTGTAAGAGTGAATATGGACCTCTTGAGTGGATAACTCGACCCCTTGGAAAAACTGAACTTGATCCACAGAATAAAGGATTTCAGCCTCTTTCACAATACTAAACTTGTTCTTCCTTGTGAAGAACTTGACCAACAATGAATAAGAATGAACTCAACCCTAAATGCAATGTTCACTTCCTTTATAAGAATTATTGAGAGGTTGGAGACTTAGAGGTTGATGTCAACAATCCTAGCTACATTTATCCACACTTGATGCTAATTCCCAACGATAGCCTTTCTAGCAACAAGGAAGCTCTTTGTACATAGAATTGTCAAATCAAGCACAAATTAGCATATATGGTCATTGATAATGGAAACCAAAATAACCTTCCCTTGCTTCAATTGGAAAGGGAACAAAAGTTACCAAATTCAAGTCATACCAGCTCCAATTAGCTTGGATTAGTCATAAATGCACATTATCTTGTGCTAATCACTTGACAATAGATTAGAATGTTGCTAGAGGATGGCAAGATTTTTCCCAATATCTTATATGTTCTTACAAAAAAATATGAGAAGACTTACGAAAATAATATGATGATAAAAAGTGTAACTAAGTGTGTAAAACAATGGCTTCAAGGTTCAACCTTAGGCATGTTCCCTCTTTCAATCCTAACATTACCTGGAGTTATTTCTATGGTGCATGTCAAATGTTGGGTGATTATGTTGCTGGTATTATCCTTCATTACAGTTATGATCATTAATTCTAACTCAAGATTGGAACTAGTAGTGGTACTAATATTTGTGCAAGGTAAGTAGCCCTTTAAATTTCTATAAATTTCACAACTACATGAAAAAGTTGTTCCGCCACAACATTGTTTTCGGTGACCACCCCATGATTGTGTTCAATTTACTACAATATTCTCCAATCCATTTTCTGAAATCTCATGTCTACGGAGTGTTGAATTTTGTTGAGAATGATCATGATGTAGTTTTCTCCAAATTGATAATTAACTATTTCTCTTTCACCTTGTTCAAAAAAGCTTGGAAATGCGTTAAATGTTACTTCTAAGTTCTATTATAAACAAAACTACCAACCATGCAAATTACAACCAAATTACTACTACCAGTCAAAGGACACATTACTTCTTTCATCAGCTGCATAGAAGTGCTATGAGCATCAATGAGACATAATGGTGTAACTAACCAGTCAAATTGGCCATCTATGTTAGCCAACCTATCCTCAACTCATCTCCCTGATTTGTATTTCAGTAGCAACTCAAATCTACCTTCGAAAAGAACCTGGCTACTTGAAATCAACAAGACCTAAATGGTGTAACTTACAATTCAAATTGTCCATCTTTATTAGGCATTTTACCATTGAAATTTCTATAAATTTCACAACTACATGAAAAATTTGTTTTCTTGGAAGAAAAAAGACACAGAAATGAGGAAAATATTCTGTGGAAGAAGATATGAAATTTTCTATTGCTTTGAAAATATAAATTGGTGTAACCTTACCATTTTGTGGGTTGACAAGCCAATTACACCTGATTTCCTGGTCAGGCCAATACAGTTGTCTTTCCTTAGTGGTTGGTGGTTGAACCAATGGGTCCCCTGCTAAACCCACGAACCAACAGGTCCCCTGCTAAACCCCTGAACCAATGAGTCCCCTGATATTTGTCCCTCTATTTTGTCCTGTGTAGGTGGAACTCATTCGCTCCTTGGTTGGGTAGTTGAAGGAATCACAAAGCATCTAGTGTAGTTTAATCGACCGGTTAAATGAACAATCCAACTCTCCTTTCAGGGATCTACTCTTGGCTCACAAATCATCCAGTGTAAGTGAATCAACAGGTTGAACGGACAATCAAACTCTCCTTTTCGGGATCTACTTTCGGCTCACAAAGCATCCAGTGTAAACGAATCGACAGGTTGAACAAACAATCGAAATCTCCTTTCCGGGATCTACTCTCGGCTCACAAAGCATCTAGTTGATCGGTTGAACAAACAATTGAAATCTCAACATACATGCATTGACCGTTGCAGAGATAATGAAATTGATTAGGTAAGAGTTTTTGGAAAAAGGGCGCGAGGGTAAGGTAATTAGGCTAATTAGCTTTGTTGGAATTTTAAAAAAAGGGCAGTATTTAGGCTAAGCTAGGGGTATTTAATCATGTATTAATGCTATCAATTGATTAATTATGATTAATCATGTATTAATTCTATCAATTGATTAATTAGGGGTCTTTAATCATGGATCAATTGATTAATTATGAATTAGTAAATTTAATTAAAAATTACTAATTAGTCTACAAACACATGGTAATAATGAAATTACCCACAAACACATGATACCCTCATAACCAATACCTATTTATCTAAAAATCAAATGTTTCCAATATGCTCAATTAGAGGTGAAGGATTCTCCTAGGAGGTCAATATGTTGGTTTGGGACTGGTGTTATTTTCAGCCTTAGATACTTAGTGGTTAAGGGCTTCAAGGGTAAAGGGTTAAGTTCCAAGGGATTTAGGTTCAGAGGATTTAGTGGTTAAGGACTTAATATTTAGGGGATTTAGGTGTTTAAGGGATTAGAATTTAATTAAGGTGTTTAAGGGTGAAGGATTAGGGGTTAAGGGTCACAGGTTAAGAGGATAAGGAGTTATGACTTACAAGGTTCATGGATTATAGCTGGTTAGGGGTTATTTTCTTAATATTTAATGAGTCAAGGGGTTTATGGGTTATGAGTTATGAGTGTATGGGTTAAGGGATTATGGATTGGGATTTAAGGGGATATGGAATTCAATTGCTATGGGTTAAGGGCTTATGGTTTGTGATCATTGGACTCCTAATCCCTAACTTATCACCACTATTGGGGGTTACCCTATGATTGATTGCTCTTGCTACCCTCCCCTTATATGAAATTAGGTCCTCAGCCCCCATCTCATTTTCTAATGCTAGGATTATAGATCATAGTGAACCATGCTTGCACCTCTAAATTATACCCATCCATGCAACCCTAGTTGTGTCCCCTTGACACGTTATTTCACATTCCCCAAGGCACAAATTAAATATTTGGATGTATATTAGATGACTTGTCACATTCCACGACTAGCTTCACGCATATTGAATAGGAATTCCTATCATTTAAGAATTTTTTGGAGGGTTTTCATGGCATAGTAAAGGGCCACATTTACAAAAAAAGAGAATTTTATAAGTATATGTTAGATGGATTAAGGACTATAGGGTTGTTGACAGGGAAAAAATTCCACCATGCCAACAAGGGGGAATTAATCACCTGATCGTAGGTCCCAACTAGACTAGCTCTTGTTTTGAATGGCCAATCCCAACGGGTTTTAAGGACTATTATAAGGGTTAGGGGAATAATGAGTTATTGGTTAGGGGATTAGGGATTAGGGGCTTAGGGGTTCGATTAATAGGAGATTAGGGGTTAGAGGTTTATGGTTTAGGGGTTAGGGGTCAGGACTAGAATAATGAGTTAGTGGTTAAGGGTTTAGGGATTAGGGGCTTAGGGGTTAGGGGATTTAGGTACATTTAGGGGTTAGGGGAGTAATAATTTAGTAGTGGTTAAGGGATTAGGGTTTGGGGTTAGGGAGATCATAATGAGTTAGTGGTTAAGGGTTTAGGGATTGGGGGTTAGGGGTTAGGGGATTTAGGTGCATTTAAGGGTTAGGGGTCGAATAATGAGTTAGTAGTTAATATGCTTCTTTCCCAATGTGCTTGTATAACCTTGGTCTAGCCTTAACAGCTCCCTAATAGTGCAAACAATCAAAAGGAACCCAAAAATTCCCTTTTAGAACATTTTTATGAAGTCTGCACAAATTTTGGTTCAAGTGGGTCACTCGAGTCACAGACACCCTCGGCACCCTAAATGCGTTTCTACACGTAGGTTACCGGGGTCACGGTCTGCATGCGGGTCATCAGGATCATGGCCTGCACATGTCTCCTGAACGTGTTCGAGTCTCGTTCAACCCAACCCGACCCTGATGAACAACCTTCGCACCTTCAAACATTTTTTCGCACGTCCTGAACACGGACGCGCTGCATGAACTCAACTCGACCTGAACACACTCACCTTGAACATTGTTCTGCACGCGTCTAGCAGAAGGAACCCGACTTGACCCTGCCTTGAACACTGTTCCGCACGCCCCCTGCAGAAGGAACCTGACTCCACCTAAGGGTGAATGCTGAACGCATTTTTACCTGAATCGACCTAGACTCTGTTTCCTTGTTATGGCTTCACCCCGACTCGAATGCGTTTGGGCAGGCGCCCTCACACGACGCACTCGACCAAACGAATTAGGCACAAGGGAGCAACCAGCAAACGGGCCGCACAAACGTGCACAGGGAACCCGTGCGGTCACAACTTAGCAAATTTGATATGGGCGCCCTCAACTAAAATGACCCAAACTGAACCGGTTTGGGTGGGCACCTTGAAACAAAATGACACGATGCGCCCGACCGAACGAAGGCACAAGGGAGAAAATGGAAAATGGGCCACACGAACGTGCACAAGGCACCTGTGCGGTCACAACTTAGCAAATTTGATATGGCCACCCTCAAATGAAATGACCTGTCGACCTGATCGCGCAGGTGCCCTCACACGGCGCGACATGGCGCACATGACCGAACGAAGGCACAAGGCCGGAGCACCGGCAAGCGGGCCACACGAACATGCACAGGGCACCCGTGCAGTCACAACTTAGAAAATTTCATACAAGCGCCCTCAACCGAAACGACCCAACCCAAACGCGTTTGTGCAAGCGACATCAACTGAAACGACCTGACCCGAATGCATTTGGGCAGGCACCCTGAATCGAAACGACCCGAACCGAACAGGTTTGGGGGGGCACCCTAAAAAGAAATGAAATGAAATGCTGACCGAATGAAGGCATAAGGAAGCAAACAGAAAATGGGCCACACGAACGTGCATAAGGCACCCGTGTGGTCACAACTTAGCAAATTTGATACAGCCACCCTCAAATGAAATGACCCGACTTGAACACGTTTGGGCGAGCACCCTCACACAGTGCACACGACCGAACGAAGGCACAAGGGAGTAACCGGAAAACGGGCTGCATGAATGTGCACAGGGCACCGGTTCAGTCACAAGTTAGAAAATTTGATACGGGCACCCTCAACTGAAATGACTTGACCCAAAAAAATTTGGGCAGGCGCCCTCAACCGAAATGACCCGACTCGAACACATTTGGGCGGGCGCCCTCAACCAAAACAACTTGACTTGAACAGGTTTGGGTGGGCACCCTCAGACGAAATGACACGGTGCACCCGACTGAACAAAGGCACAAGGGAGCAAATGGCAAACGGGTCGTACGAACGTGCACAAGGCACCCATGCGGTCATCACTTAGCAAATTTGATACAGCTGCCCTCAAATGAAACGACCCGACCCGAACGCGTTTAAGCGGGCACCCTCACACATCGCGACACGACGAGCACGACCGAACAAAGACACAAGGGAGCAACCGGAAAACAGGCCGCATGAACGTGCATAGGGCACCCATGCCGTCACAACTTAGCAAATTTGATAGGGGCGCCCTCAACTAAAATGACTTGACCCAAATGCATTTGGGAGGGTGCCTTCAACCGAAACGACCCGACCCAAATGCACTTGGGTGGGCGCCCTCAACTAAAACGACCTGACCCGAACGAGTTTGGGTAGGCGCCCTCAAACGAAATGACACGGCATGCTCAAGTGAACGAAGGCACAAGGGAGAAAATGACAAATAGGGCGCACAAACATGCAGTACAAGGCACCCCTGCAGTCACAACTTATCAAATTTGATACAGTCGCCCTCAAACGAAATGACCCGACCCGAATGTGTTTGGGCAGGCGCCCTCACACGGCGTGATATGGTGCGCATGACCAGACAAAGGCACAAGGGAGCAACCGACAAAAGGGCTGCATGAATGTGCACAGGGCACCCATGCAGTCACAACTTAGCAAATTTGATATAGGCACCCTCAACCAAAACGACCCGACCCAAACACGTTTGGGTGGGCGCCCTCAACCTAAATGACCCGACCTGAACGCGTTTGGGTGGGCACCCTCAACCGAAATGACCTGACCCAAACGGGTTTGGGTGGGCACCCTCAAATGAAATGACATGGCAGGCTACCGAATGAAGGCACAAGGGAGCAAATGGAAAATGGGCCGCACAAACATGCATAAGGCACCTGTGCACACAACTTAGAAAATTTGATACGGACGCCGTTAAACGAAATGACCTGACCCAAACACGTTTGGGCAGGTGCCCTCACATAGGGCGAAACGACGCGCACGGACAAATGAAGGCACAAGGGAGAAACCAGAAAACGGGCTGCACGAACGTGCACAAGGAACCCGTGTGGTCACAACTTAGCAAATTTGATATAGGCGCCCTCAACCGAAACGACCCGACCCAAACGCGTTTGGGTGGGCACCCTCTATCGAAACGACCAGACCCGAATGCGTTTGGGTGGGTGCCCTCCACCGAAATGACCCGACCCGAACAGTATTGCGTAAGCGCCCTCAAACAAAATGACACAGTGTACCCAACCGAACAAAGGCACAAGGGAGAAAATGGAAAACGGGCCGCACAAATGTGCACAAAGCACTTGTGCAGTCACAACTTAGCAAATTTGATATGGCCACCCTTAAAAAAAAGGACCCGACCCGAACGCGTTTGGGTGGGCGCCCTCACATGGCGCGACACAGTGCACACGACCGAACGAAGGCACAAGGGAGCAACCGGTAAACGAGCTGCACGAACATGCACAGGGCACCCGTACGGTCACAACTTAGGCGCAAAATTGATACGTGCGCCCTCAACTGAAACGACCCGACCCAAATGCATTTAGGCAGGCGCCCTCAACTGAAACGACCCGACCCAAACACGTTTGGGTGGGCGCCCTCAACCGAAACGACCCGACCTGAATGGGTTTGGGTAGGTGCCCTCAAATGAAATGACATGGGGTGCTCGACCAAACGAAGGCACAAGGCAGTAAATGACAAACAGGCCACATGAATGTGCATAAGGCACCTGTGCGATCACAACTTAGCAAATTTGATACAACTGCCCTCAAATGAAACGACCCGACCTGAACGTGTTTGGGCAGGCGCCCTCACACGGCGCGACATGGCATGCATGACCGAATGAAGGCACAAGGGAGCAACCGGCAAACGGGTCACATGAACGTGCACAGGGTACCCGTGCGGTCGCAACTTAGCAAATTTGATATGGGCGCCCTTAACCGAAACGACTCGACCCAAACGCGTTTGGGCAGGCACCCTCAATCGAAACGACCCAAATCAAACGCGTTTCGGCGGGCGCCCTCAATTGAAACTCCCTGACCCAAACGGGTTTGGGCGGGCACCCTCAAATGAAATGACACGACGAGCTACCGAATGAAGGTACATGGGAGCAAATGGAAAATAGGCCGCACGAACATGCACAAGGCACCCATGCGGTCATAACTTAGCAAATTTGATACGACCACCCTCAAACGAAATGACCCGACCCAAACGCATTTGGGCGGGCACCCTCACACAACGCGACACGACATGCATGACCGAATGAAGGCACAAGGGAGAAACCGGAAAACGGGCCGCAAGAATGTGCACAGGGCACCCGTGCAATCACAACTTAGCAAATTTGATAGGGGCGCCCTCAATCGAAACGACTCGACCCAAACGCGTTTGGGTTGGCGCCCTCATCCGAAATGACCTTACCTGAATGCGTTTGGGCGGGCACCCTCAACCGAAACAACCCGACCCAAACGAGTTTGGGCGAGTGCCCTCAAATGAAATGACACGACGCCCCCGACCGAATGAAGGCACAAGGGAGCAAATGAAAAACGGTTCGCACGAATGTGCATAAGGCACCCGTGCGGTCACAACTTAGCAAATTTTGTATGGCCACCCTCAAACGAAACAACCCGACCAAACGAAGGTATTTGGGAGGGTGCCCTCACATAGTGTGCCTAACCGAATGAAGGCACAAGGGAACGGATATCGAAAATGAAGACTATGAAACTCGGTTAACATTTCTTTAAAAAATTGGTTAAAATCTAAGGGAAATTACAATGTTTACTGTTGTCACTCTTAAGACGTTTATTAAACACGTCGAAACACAGACGCTTATCCTTTAATCGTCACAATCCGACAATTATCCTTTGGTCATAGCAATATTGACGGTTAAGCCCAAATACATCGCACTACCAACAATTGTTTTAAACGTTGAAATAGTGATGTTTTCCCCAAACCACTGTCGCACTACTGACGCAAGTCATAGAACCATCGCATGTCCAACGTTGCGTCCCTAGACGTTGGTATTCTGACGACGCCCCTAAATGTTGGAAGACCGACGATGTCCCTAAATGTCGGTATAGCGACGGTTGTGGGCGGGATTTGAAAAATTGATAAAAATTGGGGAAATTTCCGACAATACGTCAAAAGTGCCAGAACTAAAGTGTCGGAATTTTGACCAAATGTACTAGTGACATGTCGTGGGGACTAGCCCTTGAAATGAACTACCTCCCCCTTGTGCTCCACACTTGCAAAGTTTGGATTCGATAAGCTGTGGCTGTTGGCTCAATGCATTTCTTGCCCCCGCTCACCACCGCCTCTACGAGACTAACCTATCTGATGAGGCACAAATGTATTCACATAAGTTTCCCAAACCTGATAATCAGAAGGGGCAGTGGCTTCCACAAAAACACTTCCCGCAAGAACCCAAACAAGAGACCCAATGACCAAATGAAGAGGAAGGGAAACAAACAAACTCTATGGTACAACGAAGCCCCCAAAACTCAGGGGCGACTGCAAGCTTGCCTCACCCAAGACAACTTTCACCACCAACAAAGAATATTATGGACTAAGAATTAATCGACCACCCCACCCACAAAACCATTAAACACAACACATAGGTACCAAACTGGGACTGATGTACAATGGTCGTAGCCCTGAGACAGAATACACTTGTAGCTAAGTCCAAGGGAGGGAAGAACTGATGATTCTGAAGACACACGAACAACAGAAAGGAAACAAACCCTTGAGACACAGAAATTTCCCCACCCAAGGGCCGTTGGGCACACCACTTCCACTGCAGACTCAAAAGACCACATAGAGGTTCTGCCACATGCACAACACACATAAATTCACTTCTGCGAGTCGAGAAAATCACTCCCCTGCAACCATAATACCAACACCACCAGAGCGAAAACTGCATACGAATACCATAACTAGGAATACCATAACTAGCGAGAAAGGGTTACTTGTAAGTCACAAAGAACTAGTCCGGAGAGGTGTCTACACCACTTACTATTGCCAGTGTTTCCACTCAATTCCGAACTCACGACGCAGGTCTGAGATGCAAATCAAAAGTGCTTCGAGGTCCCAAATGAATGCCTGAAAGCCATCAAGAGAAAAAACCACTGCATAATGGTTTACCGCTCGCTTCCGACTGTTCAACCTTCCGGTCGAACATGCATGGCCACCCCGTTCAATCTCACCATCCTGCACCCACTCCTCATCCCCCAGTTCTCATCAAACATCCCTCAACGCTTGAGACCCATTATAACTTCTATCACCTATTCCAGAGAGTTTGGATGCGTGTCGTCCCATCCCATTAATCCCTTCATAATGAGGAACATGCCCGCCACATGCCTTTGGGGAAAAACTTGAAGCCAGTAAGCCAATGGTGCATTCACCCATTAGAAAAATTAAATTATTAAATTTTAAAATAATTTTAATTTATATTAAATATTTATTATATATTTATTTAACTATAAATTAAAAATAAATAAATAAACATTTCATCACAAAGCAGTACTTAAAGAACAGCTGATTGAGTCATATCCAAATAATTCATAAAGCACGACAGTTCAAGAGACAAGTTTCGAATACTATGCACTCGAATTGATGTGAAAACAGCATACACTGTTGCTTATTCCATTAGCCGAGTCTACAAGAATCATGTTTCCGACCCTTAAATGTTAACATATGTGGATTAGTCTCAGCAAGAATCATGTTTCCGGCCCATGTTGAGAAAGTCCTTGATTCCTACTAAATCATACTGCACACGTATTAAATAAACTTTTGAATTTAATTATATTTTGATACAATATAAATTACATAAAATTTCAGAGGCAAACTTTTCTTTTCTTTTTTTTTTCTTTTT